>PVJC01021945.1:0-27793 GCA_004026665.1 Murina feae | reverse complement strand
AAAAATAAATTAAAAAAAAAAAAAAAAAAAAGATCCTAAATTTACCGATTTGTGACTTCCTTTATGTCACTCCGACTCATTCCTTTCACAGCTCCGTAAATTTCAAAATGTTCTTGCAGTGTGATATCTGGCCACAACGGGTTTATCTGAGGACAGTATCCCATACACCTAACGGAATCATCCTCCTCAGTTGGATCTGAAGAGTAATCGCCTAAAAATACCTTCGGAAATACAAACCAATTGAAATCACTATTTTTGCCTAATTTACATTATGAAAGAAGTGGCAAGTGAATTAATTCAAATTCCTTCCTAGAGTTGGGACAAGATTTTTTCCTCCTTTCAATGAAGAAAGGGCACAGATAGCTAAATCAGAGTTCAGTGACATGGCCAGCCCCGATTTTAACTACAATAATTGGGAGCCTCAATGTAAGGAGATATTTGAGCCAGGGAAGTAAGCAATTTTGGTCACTGGGATTTCTATGGGGTAAGGAATAACTAACATTAAAATAACTAAGGCAAGAAAACACAAAACACAAAGAAAAGAGTGTGTCTGGCATTTTCCAGGAAAGCAATGAGACAGTGTGGCTGGTGTGAAGTAAGCAAGGGGAAGAGGAGATAGGATCAGAGCAGTTTTGCAAAGTTTCCACAAAGTGGTGAATGACATGCTTATAATCGAAGACTAATTGATGGCAGCATCAGAACTAGCTCCCACATCTCCTTAAGGGGATACTGTTGTTTTCCATTAAGTTGGTGGGCTAATTACCCACACATGTAATAATTACAAAAGCAGAAATAATATATATGTATGTGTGCCTGCATGTATGTCGTGAATATTTTACTATGTATATTATTTTCATAAGTAACCAAAAAGATCACAATTTTATACTAAAATTTTAATACTAAAAACATAATATTTAAGCATTAAAATACTAACTTGTCATTAAAAAATTTATTTTAATGAAATATACAAATCATAGTCAACATATACCACACCCTTGTAAATCATACCTGGCCTGAAGTTGGTTCAATATCACCAACCAGAATATTAATAACTGTGCTTTTGCCTGCACCATTTGGGCCCAACAGTCCCAAGATCTCTCCTAAAGGAATTGAAAGAAAAATCATCAAATCAAATTTAAAATGGAAACTACTCTTTTGAAAATATTACTTAGGAAAAAATAATAATTAAGTAAATACTGGCCTTTTTTCACACAGAAAGAGATGTGTTTGGTTGCCACTTTCTTGACTCTTCTTGTAAGAAAATCTTTCTTGTTCTCATATTCTTTATGCAAATTGCTAACCATAATGGCTGGTTTCTAAGAAAGGAAACAAGATTTTCAAAGAGAGTTATAACTCAGAAACCTATCCTGACATAACACAGGCTGCACACACCTCATGTCCATATCATAAGAACTATGTTCGAAAATAAAGGGTATCGTATAAGTAAATATCCATTTGTTACTGAAAGTATGACATTCAAAACTAAGTGCATAATGACACAGTGGCAGCCAGAGCAGACATGGATGGCCGTGCATCCCTAGCAGTGAGCAAGGAAGCCCAGGAGCCTGGGGAAAAATTTTTGAGCCATGAGGGACACAGTAGTTAGATCAATACTGTTTCACCACGCTTCAAGAAATCAGACGTTCTTGGTGCAACCGAGTCTTGGTAAGCAGACATGGGGACCTGCAGAGAGCAGTATAAAGAAGCCCCAACACACTGTTATTAATAAAGCTTTGACTGAATCTGCGCTTCCCAATCCAGTTCAGAAACCATCCAAAACTAATAATGGCTCAGGTAACAGAACTCCAACTGTAGAATTTAATTGGCCTCCTGTGGAAAGGGGAGAGCCTGCCAGCTATAGGCCATTAGATCCAAACTGCAGAACTAGTTACAACTCTGGGGCATGCACAATCAGAGGACTTCTCAAACTCATATGTTTATACACATTATAAATCTTCTTAAAATGTGTATAATGTATAGCATTCCCCATACTTGTTTGGTCACAGAGCTGATGCTATGAATCACATGTGGATACCGAACAAAAGTTAGGAAATGCTGGCTTACACGATTTGCTCAAGATCTTAACATCTAGTTAAAAGATGGCTACTTTCATTCAGGTTGGCCAGGAATGTCAGAGACACCCAGTGAAGAGTCTTTGAGATAAGTAAGCCATTGGATGTTGATTGCACTTAAGTACATTCTGGAAAATAGTTAAGTCCGGATTTTTAGGAGATGCAGCTTTGAAATGCCAGTGGCATTGCAAGGGGAATCCATTTCCTGTAGTTGCATAGGCTTAGGAAATGCTGAATCAAGGGCAGGTTGAAAGTTTTCTTACTGTAGAATTCTTCAGAGTTTTACTTGTTCTGAATTGCAAACATCATGTCATCTCCGTATTTCAGCACCCAATCTGCCCTCACCAGTTTCATGTTTATTTTTTTAGTATATTCTCGGGATATATGTGTTCATTTACTTTAAGAAATAATCATTCTGTAACAATAGTCTGAATCTTTTTTTTTTAATATACCTTAAGACCATTCAAAAAAAGTAAGTGGACAAAAATATTTTTTGCATAGACTTTTTCTTCAGATTGATTCATATAGAAAGGAAATATTTTCCAGATTATTTTCCTATGCATGGGGAACTGATCATCGCACATTTAAGATGACTTAACAATAAAGACTAAATTACCTCTTCACAACACTGGCAACTCATCAACTCTCTGACCTTCAGTCTTTCAGCTTTCACATCTTCATCTTCATCCTCATTGTTTGGTGGTTCTGGAAACTTCCTATTTTTGGGCTTTGTTGATAGGTTCCTAAATATATCAAGGTAGTAGATTTTCAAATAATTAAAATAGTAAGAAATTCAAGCACTACATAGAGAAAAGAATGAAAAAAAAATATACCAATATGAGATCTGAGGTTATCTCTGAAAGATGGAATTAAAGAGCTGGGCACTACTTCACACAAAGGTAAAAACAACAATAACAAAGAAAACTTTACTCAAACGAATTCCAGTCTGGGTGTAAATAAGATTGCCCTGACATCCAAACCCACGGAAATACCACAAAGGTCGGCAGAGGAAAAAGTGCTTCCAAAGAAAATCTGACTTTTAGTAGTGAGTAGTAGGTAAAAAGGAAAATAGGATTCGACATACTGAAAACAATGGAAAAACAGAAAAGAAATGAGAAGGAAGTCAATCACATTAAAGGCTGCAGATTAAATAATCTGAGCCTCCTTGACAGGATAAAGAGGAAGTCATGAGCTATCTATCTTACAGAAAATAGTACCAATAGAGGGAAGAAACACATGAATCATCAGGGAAATGCAAATGAAACCCATTAAGGAAACACCACTTCAGACCCACTAGAATGGCTAAAATAAAAAAGATAAACAGTAACAAATACTGGCAAGAATGTGGAGGAAACAGAGCCCTCACGCATCCCTGAGGGGAATGTACAATGGTCTCCCCTTTCAGGCAGTTTTGCCTTCTGCAGTTCCATGCACCTATGGTCAACTACATTCCAAAAATATCAAATGGAAAATTCCAGACATAAATATGCACAAGTTTTAAATTTCATGCTGTTCTGAGTAGCATGATGCAATCTCACACCATCCCAATCTGTCTCACTGGAAAAATGAGTCATCCCTTTGCTATTAAATTGACTGCCGGGATTTCAGTATCACAGTGCTTACGTTCAAGTAAATCTTATTTTACTTAATAATGTGCCCCTGAGCACAAGAGTAGCAATGCTGGCAATTCAGACAGACCAAAGAGATGTCCGAAAGTGCTTCTTTTAAGTGAAAAGGTATATATAAATTGGGAAAAAAGCATAGTACACACATTGGGCTTGGCACTATCCATGATTTCAGGCCTCCACTGGGGGGTCTTGGAGTGTATTCCCCACAGATAAGGGGAGGCTAATGTAAGATGGTGCAACCACTTTAGAAAACAACAGTTATAAGTTCTTCAAAAGGTTAAACATACATTAACCGCATGACCCATCAATTCCTTTCCTAGGCATCCACCCAAGAGAAATGAAGATACTATGTCCATACAAATACCTGTACACAAATGTTCACAGTGGCATTCTCCGTGATAGCCAAGAAGTGGAAACAACTCACATGCCCATCCACTGATAAACAGAGAAAGTGTGGTATAATCATAAAGTGTATTATTACTTAGCATAAAAAAAAGGAATGAAGTACTGCTACATGCTATAATATGGAGGCACCTTCAAAACATGATGCTAAGAAAAGGGCACCAGACAAAAAAAGAAAAAGGCTATGTATTATACAAGTGCATTTATATGAATGTTCAAAATTGGCAAGTACGTTATTTGGAGACAAAAAGTAGATTAGGTTCTGGCCGGCACGGCTGAGTTGGTTGGACATCGCCCGGTTGCACCAGGAGGTTGCTCGTTAGATTCCCAGTCACAGGCACATACACGCCTGGGGAAAATTAAAATCGGAAAACAGGGCCTTCGTTCAAAACAATGAACAATCTGGGTGTGAGAGTTCCCTGAGTATATGCAGAGGGCTAATGTTCGAAGCCACAGAAACACCCCAAAGGCAGCAGGAGGCAGCTGATGGGTGTTATGCTCTCACACCCATGTTTCTCTCTCTCTTTCCCCTTTCCTCCCCCTCTTTCTCTCTAAAAGTCAATAAGTAAAATGACCTAAAGTAAGATTATGGTATAGTTGCACAACTCTGTAAATATGCTGAAGAAACACTACAACTGACCTGAAAAAGGGATCCTTTCTTACTGATCTGCCTCCGTATTTTTTCTCATAGTAGCGTAAGAGGAAGATCCATAGAACACACTGCAGGTAAGGCTGCAAGAAGAACACAGAACAGCTCATGACTGAATCTCTTTTTTTCCTGTCAACAGAATAAAGGCCACATATATAAGTTTCCTTACCAACACCAAAAAAGGGTAACCACAATTTTTTTTTGCATGTCCTATCAGTTAAAAATAGATCTGATAAGTCAACGATTTTTAGTAAGAAAATCCTTCACGTATTTTTCTCTCTCTCTACATTTTATTTCTATCTCAGTAAAGTTTATTGGTTGTCGGCTTCATAAAATACAAAGGAAAAAGGAAGCTTTGTTTCTGACTCTAAGGAAGCCAGAATCATCATTAAATAGAATTAACATGAAAAAGCCAAAGATTATTAACATAGATATATATTCAGTGAATAAATGTAGGACCATGAAAATTCACATTAGCTAGTATTAACACACTTGACTTTTTATGCAAGAGATTATAAACCAAGAAGAGTTAAAATCATACAACCAAACTATTCATTCTTTTTTTTTTAAATCCTTAACCAAGGATATGTTTTCATTGATTTTTAGAAAGAGGAAAGGAGAGGGAGAGGAAGAGAAGAAGAGAGAAGAAGAGAGAAAAAGATAGGGATCAGTTTCTTCCCACTTGCACCAAACTGGAGATCCAACACATAACCCAGGTATGTGCCCTTACTGGTAACAGAACCCGAAACCTTTTGGAGTATGGGACTATGTACCACCCAACTGAGCCACCTGGCCATGGCCCAACCCAGTGATTATTTTTTTTCACAACTTAAAAAAAATATTTATTGCTGAAAATATTACAGATGTCCCCTTCTCCCACCCCCGAATTGATCCTTTCTAGCCCACACCTGCCCCTCACACTCTTAAGGTAACGTGCTAACAAAGAAAGACTTTTGTCATCTCTTACCGATATAACAGCCACCAAAAGCCTATCCCATGGATCATAGGTTTCTTCATTTTTTCGAATATTCTTCCAGGAAATCTAAGACGAGAATTATTGAAAACGTATATGCTGCGGTGATGTTGGGACATGACATTTGATCTCTGACCCTGGTTTCAGCACACAGCTTCTAAAACCTTTAGAATGTTCTGAGTGTCAGAGGTGACAAGAGTATCTTTTCTTATTTAAAACAAGTCCCTTTCCACTGAGGCCAGGTGACTGTTGGAGGATGACCAATTAAGTGATTAGAAGGCTGGAATTTTCTGTCCCATCCATCTACTAACCCCTCAGGAGAGGAAAGGAGTTTGGAGATTAAGTCATTGGCCATCAGTCATGGAACTTTCATAAAAACCCTCAACAGGGGGTTTGAAGAGCTTTCGGGTTGATGGGTACATCCAAGTGCTAAGGAGTGGCACCCTCCAAACTCCACAGGGACAGAAGCTCCTGCATCTTGGCACCCTTCTGACCTCAAACTGTGAATCTCTTGACTTGACTGTTCATTTGAGTATCTGTAATACTGAACTGGTACTAGGAAACAGTGTTTCCCTGAGTTCTGTAAGCCATCATAGCAAATTACTGAGCCTGAGAAAGGGTCACAGAACCATGGGGTTTGTAGCCAACTCAGACAGGAGGATTAGTAACAACTTGTAATTGGCATCTGAAATGGGAGGAGGGGAACAGTCTTTAAGGGTTGAACCCTTAAACTGTGGGGTCTGCACTAACTGCAGGTAGTTAGGGTAAGTATTGCTTTATGTGAGGAAAAACCCCACACATTTGGTTTCACAAGTGTTGTCGTCGTTTTATTTTGTCTGCAATGTGTAGAAATATTTGGATTAAAGTGTGGGGGTGAAGTATTTTGTTCAGCAAACATGTATTCTGTATAAATAAGTTGGCTAGTACTATTAACAGCTATGATTTGTAGTTAGATTAAATTTTCCCCATCCCAAAATGTGGGGGAGATATAAACAATTAAACTGAAACAAAAGGGGAGGGGGTAAAGAGATTAGTGAGTAGAATTAATCAGCAATCATCCTATGTCAATAATTCATCAAATTTTTTAATCACATGGAATTTTTTTTCAATTATCCAGGCTTAATAAAACCAACCTGTGGTTTTCTTTTTCTTAGAAAAAATCTCTACACTTTATTTTCTCTTATCCCTTTATAGGACATACATTATTAAATCCTTGAAAAACTCCCCAAATACTAACTGAAGTCAGATCATACTTTTAATTTACGTACATATGCCATTGGAGCATCACAGAACATATAATGGACATAGGCATTATCCTTTGAAACTTTAAGTTTAAAAACACACTTAAAAAGATTCCACAGTGATTTTAAACTACTTCATTAATAACATTTAAATCAAGTAGTAGCAGCTAACTTGATGTGTTTTTGTTTTCTTATTTTCAGTACAAGAACTGAGACCTTAAGGATTAGGTACTACTTATGCTTTTTAAACATTCAAACACCTAATAGACCTACCTTTATGAAACAAATCAGGCAACCTAGAAGTGGATAGACTGGAATGACTATGCAAAAGGTGTAATGGAGAACAGCTGTAACTGTGTGTCCAATAAAGAAACTGATTTCAGTGACTGCAATGCAAGCCAGCGCTGTCTAAAGGAAAAAAAAAAAAAAAAGAAATGTGTTTATAAATCTCATACTCTATACTCAACATTAACTGTATTTTCAATCTTCTAGTAAAACATGGAGCCACAGATGATACTTAGCCAGGAAGCGCCGGTACACTGGTACCAGCGGCTTTGAGCTGGCTTCCTCGACATGCAGTTGTTAAATGCTTTTGGGATCACCCATCCCTTCAAGGAGTGGATGGTGCAGAAGACAAACATACAGCCAGTAAGATGCTGCCAGCTACCTAGCTAACTGCACTTACGAAACACACAGCAATATTTAATCCTGGTATAAAACGTGAGTCTCAAATAAGCGGCTATGAAAAGTTGAAATGAAATAATATAAAGTGTAACTTACCACAGAATAGATAAAGGACCAAACTTCTTTTGTATTTAAAATTTTCTTAAAAGTGAAAGAAGTAACATAGGTAAACAGAATGACTGACGGAACATAACCAATAAGACAAAAAACCTGTAGAACAAAAATACGGAATTTTATACAAAAATGTGAATAACTAGAAATACATAAATATAAATTACCAGTAATACTAACATATTATGGAATAATTATTCTTCAAATTTTCTTGCTCTACAAATCACTCCACAAACTAAGTGTGGTTACTTGAGGAGTTACCATGCACACTGCTCCTAAATCAGTAAAACTCAGGCTTTTAAATAATTAACACAATCCTGAATAATTAATTTAAACTGAACAGTTTTCTTTGCCAAGTAAAATGCTCTTATTTAAAAAACAAAAGCAAAAACAAAACACCACAGGTCAGCTGGTTAAAATTTTTCCTCAATGAACTATTTTAATACATAGCTATCATTTTAATATATAGCACTCAGTGCATTTTATACATTTTTAAGGAAAATATTAATTTATAAGGCATAAATTAAATTACAACTTTTTCTCAGCTATTAGCTACCACTTTAATATACAGAACTTAATGCACTTTGCAATTTTTAAGGAAAATATTAATTTATAAGGCATAAATTAAATTACAACTTTTTCTCAGCTATTAGCTACCACTTTAATATACAGAACTTAATGCACTTTGTAATTTTTAAGGAAAATATTAATTTATAAGGCAGAAATTAACATGAAAGATCAGTATGAACTCTAGCAAAACAGAATTTACTTTCAGCAACTCTGACTTCACCTGGCATTTTCCTAGCATAAATCCTTCATGTAAAGGGGTTTAGTAAGTCATTTATATGTGAACATGATTACGATCCATACTTTTCCTTAGGATTTTCAACCATATGTTAAATTATGAAATAAAAGAGCTTCCTTGTGAAATTATTTTCAGTCATAGAGACAAGGAAGGCATTTTAAGGAAGGACTGTTTAAGTATTTCCAATTACACATTAGTAGGTAGTCTATAGAAAAGACTACTTTAATTTCAAGGAATTATTTTATAATGGTAGTCATTGCTTTTAAAACTTGTTTATAGCAACAGAAATTTCATTGATTACAGGTATCATCCTATATAAAAGCCTAATATGCAAACTGTCCCGACTGTGAGTTCAACCTCTCGCTATGATGTGCGCTGACCACCAGGGGGCAGTGTGAAACATGGTGGGCGTCAGCAACACAACGCTGGCAACAGGCGGCAGTGGAGGTGCTGCCAGCCCCGATGGGCCATCACGAGAGCGGGTCTGCAGCAGGATGGTGGAGGTCAGCTGGCGGCGCCATGCCAAAGTGGCTGTGAGCAGGGGCCCCACTGTCCAAGAGATTGCCCTGCATATGGTGACCAGTGGTGGTGATGGGGCCGCTGCCTGGCTCCCAGGTGCTGAGGGAGCTGGGCAGGGGCCCGACCACTCAGTTGGAGGGGGGCGTGCAGGGGTCTGTTGGCTGCCCAGGGCCCAGAGGTCAGCTGGAACCTGCACTTCCACACTAAACACTTGTGCTTCAATCGCCAGCCAGGCCTAGGGACTGCACCTGTGCAATAACTTCGTGCACCGTGCCTCTAATCTTCTATATATATAAAAGGCTAATATGCAAAGTGGCCCCTTAGGAGTTTGGCTGGGAGACTAGGAGTTCAACTGCTGGCTATGACATGCGCTGACCACCAGGGGGCGGCGAGGAATGAAGAAAGGCCATGGCCAGCAGCCAGAAGGCCCCAATCGGCCCTGATTGTTGGCCAGGCCTAGAGACCCTACCCATGCATGAATTTCATGCACCGGGCCTCCAGTATACAATCATTAAATAGGAACTGGTTCTATTGTCTAAATTACTCAATCAGCTGATTATCATGTTTCAGAAGACTTCATTTTTTTAAAGTAGTGTTTTATTTACAAATAGAATGAGTACAAATAATGTTAACTTACCACAGAAAGAAACTTTACAGGATAAAAATATAATCCATAATGAAATGCAAATAAACTTCCAAGCATCAAAATAAGAAGAATAAAAAAAAAGGGGATATCAACAATGGCTTGCCCAATCCAATACGCAGATGGCAAAAGACCTGAAAGTTTAAGTTGAGTATAAGCTTTGATCTAAAAACAAGAAAGGAAAAAAATTGATTATAATTTTAAACATTTTACAAACAAAAAAATTCTAGCAAATTACTGTAGAACTCTTAATTTTACATCAACAAAACAATAAAAGTTTATATTATAGGTCTGCAGGTAATAAAAGCCCTCTTTACAAATAATATAAATTCCATTAGGATATTAATTTAGATCATTATTTCTGAGATACAACAATACTTCAATAAAATCTTCAGAATCGGGTTACAGCAGTGCTTCTAAGAAACACAAAACTAAAATGAAACAAAGGTTGCTGGGTTATAGCTGTATAATAGCAATTCTATATCACAGTAGTCAAAACATGGTTGCTTGTGAAAATACATGGAAAGGTGTGTTTTAAACAAGAAAAGGGACTCTCTCTTTTAAAAAGTAACCTTTCCTGAAAACATTAATAAACTGCCAAGTGCCCTGTGTGGGTTTGCATAGGGCTTTCAGCTTAATCATGAAACGGCACCGATAATGCATTGAAAGCTTTTACATACTCTTCTGTAGCACATAAATGCAAGCTATCGCTACCACAGGTAAACAGCATTTTCATGAGCACTAAGAGTAACCTAAATGTTGATAGTTTTTCTAACTCTGTAATGCTCTCATTACTTAATTTGGATTTTAAATATATTTTACAAACCCAAATTCCTAACAACTTTATTCAGCTGATTCTGTCATCTACATAAACATCACTCCTAATAAGAGTATTATAAGAAAGAAGTAGCCAGAGAGTGAGGTAAGGGAAGCATGTAGTATAGGGTTAAGACGAAGGGGAGCCCGGTCCGCATGGCTCGTGGTTGAGCGTAGCCGTGTGAACCAAGAGGTCATGGTTCAATTCCCAGTCAGGGCACATGCCTGGGTTGTGGGATCAGACCCCACTAGGGGGCGTGCAGGAGGCAGCCGATCAATGATTCTATCTCATCATTGATGTTTCTCTCTCTCTATCGCACTCCCTTCCTCTCTGAAATCAATTTAAAAAAAAAAAAGAAGAGGAGAAATGATCTTTCTCAAAAGGACAACTTTTTGTGTTCAATAAACTGTAACAACAAACTATAAATTCCAATATAAGTATAAAAACATCAACCAAGTCAAATATAATTATTTTCGATAATACAACTCGATGCTTTTGTTATTCGTGCATTGCTGGTGGGAATGTCCAACAGCATATCCACTCTGGAAAACAGTTTGACAATTTTTAATAAAAATAAACTTTCAATCCCTCTACAACACGGCACTGTACTGTCGGGCATTTTCACTCGTGGGCATTTGTCACAGATATATGAAAACATATGTTCACACAAAAAGCAGTTTAATTCATATTAGCAAAAAACCGGAACAATCCAGATCCACATCATAAAATACCACCCAGCAATAAAAAGAAGGAAACACTAATGCATGCCATTTGAACGAACCTCCAGGGAATTATGCTGAGTGAGAAAAACCAATCCCCAAAGAAAATATGCTGTGATTCCATTTAATCATTCCGGAAACATCAATATTCTAGAAATGGAGAACAAATTAGCGGTTGCCAGGGGTCAGGGAGAGGGTAGGGCTGGCATGTGGGCTTGAAAAGGGCCCCAGAAGGGATCCTGTGATGACCGACCTGCTCTGCTTTTGAGGTCAGTGTTCTCGCTTTGTACTGTACTGTAGTTTTGCAAGATGTCTTTATTGGGCTTAAGTGGATAAGGGTACACAGATGTCACTGTATTATATTTTACAACCAATATAAATCTACAATTACCTCAAAATAAAAAAACTGAATTAAAAACCGTTTAAGTGGAAACAAAAAGAAGGGGAAAATGCAATTGTCTAGTAAGTTTTATCTTTGCGTGGTAAAGATTATGAATAGTTTCTATTTTCTTTATACTTTCCTGTATTTTCTAAATTAGTATAATGAATATGTGTGACAGAAAAACTGAGCATATTTTTTGAATGTCTCCTGAGACTTGTATATTCGTTTTAGGTGAGGCTTAACCTCTTATCAATCACACTGTGTAAATTCCTTTAGACAATGAACTGCACTGAACTAAGAACATACCCAAAGAGAGTGAGAATCCCGATTAGAGGAGTAAGAAAAAGACCATCTCTGCCGAGTGGGAGAGCAGGAGGCTCTGGCTGTCGAAAGCTCAAAAACTGTAAGACCACCTGCACCTATCTGCTGGATGGAGGAGATTAAAAAGAGAACGGAATAGAAAAGGAGGTGGAAGAAAATGAAAAATCCTCTGTACACAGAGCAAGTCTTTCTAGGCCTGGTAATGATAATAATTTTCAAGCCTTTTTCCCCCACTTACCATCAAATTAAATGCCTTCTACAATCAACACGTCCCATTACAGGTTAAGGGGAGTGCACCAATTCAGAACGTAAGGCTCACAGTCAGTTCCCAGATCCACTGCTGAACCCAGATGAGTCAACCTGCACACATTACATGAACACCTCCATCCCCCATTTCCTGACCTATAAAGCAGGTCACATAAAACTCACCTCACAGGGTTGTAAGAATTAAAGGATGCAACTTTTAAAGACGATGGCAAAAATCTGAGTAATATAATTATTACTACAGGATAGGGCAAAGGTAGGTTTACAGTTGATTGCACAGAAAATAATATAATTGAGAATACAAGAATAAACTGTGTTTCGTATACTCACAACTGTAAACCTACTTTGCCCCACTCAGTAATTATAATGAATGTATTTATATTCCATTTGTTTACTCCTAAAATAAGTATACATAAGTCTTATACTCATGCAAAATGTGTCTGTGTTTTTTTTTTAATATATTTTTTTATTGATTTTAAAGAGGAAGGGAGAGGGAGAGAGAGACAGAAACATCAATGATGAGAGAGAATCATTGACTGGCTGCCTCCTGCACACTGGAGGATCAAGCCTGCAACCTAGGCATATGCACTGACTAGGGATCAAACCATGGCCTCCTGGTTCACAGGTCGACGCTCAACCACTGAACCATGCTGGCTGGGCCAAAATAGGTGATTTTTTTAATATGACTTCTTATTAGCAAACTATACTTGTAATTTTTTCACTGAGTCATTACCTTGTGATTCTCTGCATTTTCCATGGCAAAGTAAGGTGGCATGGCAGTAACAATGATTCCAAGTAAAGTTGCTTGAAAATACAGCTCAATTTTAAAGACGATGTCTGTAATTTCCTGAAAAACAACCATAGAGTAAGAAATGGAACTGAGAATCATTTGATACATCTTAGTATGTTCTAAAAGATCATCAAAACCTCTGAAGAAACACATTAAGATAACCATCCTAGGCATAGTCTCTATATCAGCGGTTGCCAACCTTTTGAATCTCATGGACCACCAGCGGTGTGCGGACCACCAGTTGGCGACCGCTGCTCTATATGAAAGAACAGATGGCGAAGTTCACAGGCAGTGAGCTACAGTACCAACTTTGCCACTTACTAAAAAGCTACAAGACCCTGAGCAAATCACTGGACTTCCATTTTCTTATCTACAACACAGAAGAATAATATGGCATGTAAATTAAGCTTCACCATTTAATTAAAAGTAAAACTGAAAAGCAATGAGCATATCCACCAATGGCCTTCTGCAATGAACATGACCATCTCAGAATGATTTTGGAAGCCTTCATAAGGCTGCCTGGACTATAAGCCAGCTGGGATCTTCACCCCTGCTTTTCTCCAATGGGAAAAGCTATACCCAAGCTCAACTTCCTGGGGAACCAGGAACTTTTGTCTCAAGCAGGGGGGACTATATTCCCACATAGAGGTCCCAAAGGACCCTCATTGCCCCAAGCAATGATGGAGTATGCCATGCATTTCTTTAACATCTTTTTCCCTCTGTCATTATTGTTACTGCCTCTGAATTAACTCAGACACTCCATCACTTGTAATCTATTTAGTAAAAGAATCTCTGATTTGATTTTTTTTTTTTTTTTTTTTACTTTCATCCCTCCACAATTCTCCAAACAGAAATCCCTCTCTACCCTGGTGCCCATGAAATTTTTTTTTTTTTAATCCTCACCTGAGGATATTTTTCCATTGACTTTTAGAGAGAGTGGAAGAGAGGGGGAGAGTCAGACAGAGAGAGAAACAACGATGTGAGACACAGATCAGTTGCCTCCCACACAAGTACTGACCAAAGCTGGTATTGAGACTGTAACCAAGGTATGTGCCCTTGACCAGAATCGAACCCGGGACCCTTTGGTTCATGGGCCAACTGTTTATCCGATGAGTCAAACCAGTTAGAGCACCAGTGAACTTTTTAAAATGCAAAGTTAATGTTACTTTGTCCCCATACCTATGTATAACTATAACAAGAGGAGTATTAAATCAATCTTCTATGTGATTTCCATTTAAATATGGCAAAGAATTATAGCCAACTAAAAAAAGTTTTGGGTGTAGATTATATACTCTAATAAGAGTAATATTGAAATTAACTATTTCTCCGAGACACCTAAGCCATGCCCACCAGCCAAGCCACGCCCACCAGCCAATTAGAGCAGCTGTGTGCAAAATAACTCAGCCAAGATGGAGGCCGGCAGCCACGGAGGTGGGTGTGGTGCAGGCAGTGGGGTGGGCAGGGTGGATGGAGGATGGCAGGCTGTGGGCTGGGCGGGGTGGGCTTGGCCAGCCTGCAAACTGCCATCAGCCCCTCATCCAGGCTGGCCAGGCATATCAGCAGGTGGACATCCCCCGAGGGGTCCCAGACTGTGAGAGGGCACAGGTCGGGCTGAGGGACCCCCCCGCCCCCCGCCAAGTGCACAATATATTGTGCACCAGGCTCCTAGTATAATCATAAAGACAGAAAACAGATGGGGGGCAAATTGGGGCTGGAGGTAGGGGAAACAGGGAGTGATGAACTAATAGGCACAAGGGATTCTTGGGGGAGTGTTGAAATATAAAACTGGTTTGTGGTGATAGTTACATAACCCTATGAATATAATGACAATCATTGAAATGTACGTTTTAAATGGGTGAATTAGAAGGTATATGATGTACATCTCAGAAAAGTTGTTAAAAAACAATGAATGCAACATGCTATTACAAAAAGATATTTGTCCATTTGTTTTTCCACACATAAAAAACAAAACATAACCGTGGTTTTGAACTCTATATCCTGTCGTTTGCTTTCCTCCTTTTCTGTCATCTGTGATCTGTTTCTTTGTCTCCGCATTTTGGCTGCTTCCCTGGGTTGATAGAGTGGCTTTCTGTGTTAGGTGATCACTGAGAGGAATTGACCTCCAAGCCACTTGGTTATGAGAACCAGCTGTGTCTACAGTGGGAGACCTTCTGTGCTGGAGACACCCTTATGGGGCAAGAGTTGTTTCAGTGGGGCTTTGGGGCTTTGAGTCTGCCCCCTGAGTGTGTCCCTTATGAATCTGAGGAACAGAATAAACTGGTGAATACAATAGAATCAGAGGCATAGAAAGGGAGTGGACTGACAATTTTCGGGGGGAAAGGGTGTTGGGGTGCAGGAAGAGACTGGGCAATAATCGTACACCTATGGAGGAGGACAGTGGGGGGGGGGGTAAGGGCAGAGGGTGGAGTGGGAATTGGGAGGAGGGGAGCTATGGGGGGAAAAAAGAGGAACAACTGTAATAATCTAAATAAAGATTTTAAAAAGACAAAACAAAAAACAAACAAAACAAAAGGACTAAGAAAATGTTGAGTATTTTTCTGGAGACAAGTTAATTTTCATATTTCTAACTAATAGCCCCACCTACAAGAAGAATTGTCTGGGTGACTTCTCAAGGTTCTTTCAATATGCCTCAGTAACCAGATTTTAGCTGAATAATATTCATTTTTAAATTATCTTAACTTTTCTATGATTAGTATAAAAAATATTTATACTTTACAAAAATGTCTATACCAACACAGAACACCTTGATCCTAAAGTAAACTAATACTAGGGACTCCTTACCCCAGATATAAACCATCCCCAACTCAAGTTTTCAGAAGACTAGGAGATGCCACTTTTTCACATTTTATTATTGTACACACTCACACACACACAGTTTTTAATTTGCTTACTTGAAAGAATGGGGTATTCCAGACCTGGATGCTTTCAGTCACATTTAACTGATAAAGGTAGTAGTTACTAATGATATTCATCATTACAGGCAAAGCATAAACCATAGTACTGTTGAAAACAACTGTAAAAACATAGTCCTACAAGTTGGAAAAGAGAGACTTATTACATACCATATGTAAGTATATGTAAATATAAATGGATATATTGTTACTATGCACCAAGCCTTTCTCATCCCTGAAGCCAATTCTCATTAACTTTACTGAAAGCTACTCAGCAAATCTAATAAAAGAGTAATATGCAAATTGACCCTCACTCACCAGCCAATCAGAGAGGCTGTATGCAAATTAACCCAGCCAAGGTGGCGGCCAGCAGCCACAGAGCTAGAGCAAACATGAGGCTTCTGTTGCACCAGCGATGGAGGAAACTGTCTGCCTAGGCTGGCTGGACCCCTGCTCAAGGCAACAAAGTTTCAATTATAGAAGATAAATAACTCCCAGAAACCTGATTCCAGCCAGCCTCACTGGAATGTTGGGTCAATGGGAGCTGTGGGCAGCCTGAAAACAGCCCTCAGCCCCTCACCCAGGCTGACCACACCCCCATGGGGTGAGGGTTCCCATTGGGGGGCTTGGCCAGCCTGCAAACAGCCATCAGCCCCTCACCCAGGCTGGCTAGGCACGCCAGCAGGTGGACATCCCCCAAGAGGTCCTAGACTGCAAGAGGGCACAGGCTAGGCTGAGGGACACCCCTGAGTGCACAAATTTGTGCACTGGGCCTCTAGTCATAGAAATAATACTCAATGACAAAGATAACCTGGTTTGGAATTTACAGATATTTTAAACAAAAATGTAACATAAAATTAAATTCCTTTAGGCTTTACTTTATTGGTCATCCATCAGGGCACAAAGTATATTCTAAATAAACAAAGCTACTATTTCCAAAAGCAAATTCTAAGTTCAGCCTAGTGAGGCCAAATCGGCAAATGATTGATTTTAGAGGAAATATCTTAAACTTTCATAACTTTCCAATGGGTGTTCCTTCACATCCGTTACCCTTACCTTTTCCGATTGCATCACTTTTAAAGCTGCGCTGTGGGGAGCAGCAGACACATAGTCACTGTCATTAAACATTGTCACCATGATGTCCTGGTTTGTGAAGAAGGTAATAAGATCACTGATATCTGAGTCTGGTGTTAGGGAAAAAGCAAACAGTAAAGAATCAGTTCAAATGACAAACAGAACAGGCTTTTAATAACACTGGAACAAGCCCCTCCCTTCCTTAAAAAGGATTTTATCTTCATTGGCTAAGACATGACTAAGAACACTGGCTCTGGAGCCAGTCAGCCTGAGCACAGAACCTGAAGGTGACTGTGCAAATTTTAGCGGCTGCTACTGCTCAGACTGTTACGCACACTGAAATTCTACTTATTGTTCCAAAATTTGGTTAGTGACAATAACACCTATCTGGCAATTTTATGGATCAAGATAACCCGTGGGCTTAGAAAGATAAGAAATCATGGTGTGAAGTTCAGGAACATTACTCCTCAGAGGATTTCTGTGTGCCCCGAACAGACAAGTTTTATAAATGTTGACGGCCTTAACTACCTTAAAATAAGAAAACACATAACAAGGTCTCCAGCTACAGTCTTTAAACTGCCTGGAGCCAAGGAAAAACTAAAATCTGTTTAAGTTTAAAATTCATACTAACATGTCTGATAATGAAAATATTCCATTATCACAAAAGCCAGGACTCAAGAAGGACAAATGTGATTGGGAGAAAAATCGAAACCAACCAAGGAAAACACTATCAGTAACTAAGCAGTATGGCAGGGTGGATCAGGCTCAGCGCCAAACCTGAGTGTCAGAGAGAACAGTGACCTTGGTGAGACTATATTTAATCCTATCTTGTGCTCTAACTGATCTCTCATCCCCAGCTTGCCACAGTGGCTCTGCACTCCTGAGGGCTATATTTTAACTGAAGGAACTGTATCTTGTGTGATACAAAAAGCTTTCAAGGAGGGTAAGATACCAACCAATATTTACACGGAGAGAAGCCAGTGATTCCTTAATGAAACATGGCTTTATTTAGGACAAAGGCAAGGCCTGGGAAAATATGGGATACATGTGTAAACAACTCCAGAAATACTGAAATATAACAGAAGGGACAAAACTTTGGAGATACTAGAATTTCTGCAGCCCAGTTAAGAGTGAACTGAAAGCAGAAAGATTTTGAGATAAATGTACAACTCCCAAATATACAAAAAAAGTCACAATATCGGAGTATAAGGCTTCATGCAGATCTATAATTTAGCAACATGAAATGTATATTAATGCCCAAGAATTCTAATAAAAGAAAAAATGGCAAAACATGACACTTTCCACTCAAAAGTAGTTTTCTATAACTAAATGCATTTTTCTTCCAAGAGAGTAAAAGTTGCATAATAAACTGAAAGCCAGATTTTAAGAGTGATGATTTAAAGAGTAATTTATAATCATCTCCAACTACGATTATTATTTTAACACTGGGCAAAGCTCTTCAGTTAATAGTGAATCAAAAGGCAATTTACTAGCCCTGCCCCAGGTGGCTTGGTTGGGTGTCATCCAAGAAACCGAAAACTTACCGTTTGATTCCTGGTCAGGGCACATGCTTAGGTTTGGGGCTCAAAGGTGTGCAGGAGGCAGCTGATTGATGTTATGTTCTAGCATCAATGTTTCTCTCTCTTCCCTTTCCTCTCTCTGTGAAAATCAATTAGCTATTCTTAAAAAATAAAAATAAAAATGGAAAGGTATTAGAATATAACTGGAGTGCTGGGAGATGTTAAACCTAAAGGGTTTATAAGTATAGAAAGGGTTGTATGACAATGAACATTTCTAATGTATTTCAGCAAGATAAGCAAATGAAGAGGCTATGGTTTGCTGTAAGTTTGCCAGTTAGTTCATCTCGACTTTCTCTTCAAGACTCTGGGGACCACAAACTATCTTTGTATATAGAAGATGTTTGTAGGAATAACTGATCATATATGAATAAAAGTTTGTTGGAAAGCAGAATCCTACATCAGTATTTATTATTCTGCACGTTGTTCAGGCCATATGTTTTTAAAAATTCTTCCATATTTGACAATTATGTAATAAGAATGTTCAATACAAATCCAAAAATATGCATTACAAATGCAATGTATTTGATTATAAATATTTACATCTAAGGTGCTTTTGTCTTAATTCGAATGTTGCAGATAACCCTTAAAAAATTTAACCATTTCTATTTGGTAGATAACTGCATAAATATTATATGCAGTAACTCTAAAGAGGGTTTTTCCAATTCTGAAGTTCATTTTGCTCACCATAAATTATGAGATGAAACATGCTGCTCTGAGAGTAATGCTTCTACGATTAAAAAGGAACTTTTGTGATTATAAGCTGCATAAATTAGAGTGTTTTAAAAAACGGTCACCTATACTTTAACCAAAATTTCCTATCTGCAACATATTGCTCGGCATTACTAAGGAGTTTAATTTGGATCTGTGCAGACAGACCGTGCCTTTACCTTTCATACATTTCTGAAATCTCCATCTCTGACCTCTATTTACCCCTCACCCCATGCCCCAACCAACACACATTCACAGACCTGCACACACTCTCACCAGTGGAATTTTGAAGAAGCAGACTTGTTTTATATTTATGAGGTTTATCTTCAGGTTTTAGGAAATATAAGTCTGGAACAAGTTTAATTGGAACCACAGCACTTTTAAAAGAGCGATGCACCAAAAACATAAAAATCTGAACTGCAAAAAAGATTAAAAGCAGAAGCAACCTGAAAGGGAAAAAATAATACAGCTCAAGGCATATTAATACGTAAAAATGTTTTTAAATCTTCTTTCACATGTTAGTTAAAAGGTACTCATTTAGAAAAAAAAAAGAAAGAAAAAGAAAAACTTGAAAAAAATAGCACTTGGTAATAGAATCTCTATTTCAAGACAATATGGACAGAAAGTCAATAGTCAATGACAAAATTAAGATGTATAAAAGTATATTTTAGATCATACTGCTGATATAGGGTATGTAAACCTGTCACTACAACTTTAAAGAACCAGAAGTTATGTCACATTTACACCTCTTCTCTGGACTAGAAGGAACTAATTCCTGTCCTACCTCTATTCTATTTACTGTCCTTATATTTTAGAAAATGTACGATACAAAAATACTCCACAGGCAAAGCAAGATGGACTGGAGTCCATGATAAGGATCATCACTTAGAGCTGATCTGCCACAGAATTCTATTACCGACTCAAAATGCCCCTCTTCCCGGAAGGCAGACATCCTTCTATCTTATCCTGCGAAATGTCTCTAGATTATATTTAATGGATATCACAAGTGGGTAGAGAGAGCTTGGATCATCATGCTTTAACATTTTTCACTGTCAGACACCCTATAATAAAAAAATCTACTATAAATATTAGTAATAGATGCAAAACAATTGTGAAAAATATTTATGCAGAGTGAAATTTAAATACAGTGACAGTAATTCAAAAATTACACAATTTGAGAATATTATTTGTCATTTCCTCCTTTTCTAAATGAGACCAAAAAATGCTATTTTTAAAAAAGGATTAGGCTCTAATGATATTCAATAAATTTACCATAAATACATTTTTTCTGACATGTAAAATTAGCTTTAATCTTCCAAAACTACAGAGATTATTTAGATATGTCTACATGTTAAAAGCCAAGATGGTAATAAATCCAATTTGTCTTGTTCAGAACAACGCATCAGCAGAAGAGTGATTATACTTACACTGATCTCACTGATTTACTTTCACGTTTCAACGTCTGGAAATGAAACTTTGCTATTGTATACACCTGCTGTTTCCAAAGGCTCATGGTGCTCACTAGGGCAGCCTTGGTTTCAGAAAGCATGAGTAAGCTCTGCTCCATTTCATCAAAAGATTTTGAATCCATTTCTTCCTCAAGTGACTGCTGAGTAAATACACTATAATCTATTTGCCAAAACAAAAGGAGAGAAAATTATGATCTAGTCCTTAAAATCACGAAGATCTTTCTGAAGCAGGTAAACGTTAAAGAAGCACACATCTGGCAGTGATGTAGGTCGAATGGAACTCTCAAGCTATTTGGCAATATTATTAAAACTGAAAATGTGCATTGCTTGCAGCCCTGGAAATCCTATTAGGTGTAAACCCAATAGAGATATGTACGTATGCTCACCAAAACACATGTGAAAGAATATGCTTAACTATCTCCCTGTCCGGAACAGCCATAAAGTGGGAAGAACCCAGGGGCTATCGAATGTGATAAATAAGCTGTGAAATATTTCTACAGTAAAATAGTATAAAACAATAAAGTAAACAAACTACTGTTCAAATAGAGTTAGTATGAATCTTACAAACATATTATTAAGTAAAAGAAGCCGAACAAAAGAGAGACATGCTGTAAGTGATTTCATTAGACCAGTGGTTTTCAACCAGTAAAACATGCAAAACCAGCCCGACTGGTGTGGCTCAGTGGTTGAGCATTGAGCCATGAGACAAGAAGTCCCGGGTCTGATTCCCAGTCAGGGCACATGCCAACGTTGCAGGCTTGATCCCCAGTAGGGGGCGTGCAGGAGGCAGCCGATCAATGATTCATTGATGTTTCCCTCTCGCTATCCCTCTCCCTCTCTCTAAAAATCAATAGAAACATATTTTAAAAATAAAATAAATCATGTAATACATGATGACTGTCAAATAAAATGACAACACCAATACAACAATAGCCAGAATGAATGAATCAAAATTATATCTATTATTTTGTCAGATTGGTAAAAAATATACTTTTAGGTATGTCACAGTAATTAATTTGTGTGCCATGAGATAAAAAAGATTGAAAATCACTGTAATAGACCAAGAATAGGCAAAACTAATGCATGAAGATAGAAATCAAGGTGTTATTTTTATAACTGACTTAATTTCAAACCGATAAAATAATAAAAACAGATGAAAAGTGGCTTCCATATGAGAGCCACAAAGACGACTTTTTGGACTTAACACTAAATTTAAAAAATAAGTAAACATTTAAAATTTGAAGAGTGGCATGGAGTAACACATAAAATAGTATTTACATACAACCTGTTGGTCCTGGCACCCTACCACTTCCACAGTTTAGATGAATGACTTTGCAAGATGAACAAGTCTAACCCCTCTCCCTAAAGGTATTGTTACTTTCGTTTTTTACCTGCTTGGTCTATTTCTGCTTCAACTTCTAGATTTAAGAATACATCCTCCAAAGTCGTCATGGAAACACCGTAAGAAATAACACCCAAACTTGAATGAGTGTCTAGAGCAGAAAATAAACCTGGAAGGAGATGCAAAAGCGTGTTGTGTAGTTAAGCAAACTGTCATGAATTATTCTGAAATATCGTTTTAGAACAGGATGTGTCTAAATTTACCGCTGGAGAAAGATAAATATCCTAGGATCTCACTCATTTGTGGAATATAGAGAACAACATAGACTGACGGACAGGGACAGATCCAGAGACAGAGAAGCAGTGATGGGTCTGTTGATCCCCGCAGAGAGGGTGGGGGTGGGGGAGAGATCAACCAAAGGACTTGTACGCATACATATAAGCCAAGCCAATGGACTCAGACAACAGGGGGAGGAGAGCATGAGTCTGGGGGGAGGGAGAGTTGGGGGTTATTGGGAGATGAAGACACACTTGTAATACCTTGACCAATAAAGAAAAAAAATAAAAATAAAAATAAGTATCCCTGAAAAAAATATAAATAAATAAATAAATAAACTTACTCTGCTGGCACAGAGGTCCCCAATTTAACATTATTATACATTGCTAGGAGCCCCAAGGAATGCTTGTTTATAGAAATATATGTGTTAGATATTTATCATATTATAAATGAAAAGAAGTATTTTATGGGACAGAATGATAGGCAGGGCACATTAAGTTGGCATAGGTAATTCCATCCAGTTAGTTAATGATTCTGTTTTATTTCTTGAAAGGAACCAATTAAACTAACAAAAAATTTCTATCTGATTGTAAGATAAATACTATGAGAATTCTGCACAACTTATGTACAGCAGTAATATCTTTTTGGTTCTTAAGAGATCCCTAAACAGATATGAAACTGAGTTTCAGTTCTACATTATAAAGTGAAAAACGAATAAAATAACTCAATACAATAATGTATTTTATCATGAAATAAAGAAAAAGGGAAAAGAACTTGAGAACATACACAATTATGTATGTGGTATGTATATATATGTAAATGTATGTGTGCATATATATGTATACATACACATATATATACACACACACACCAATCTTACTCTGAAGCCGACAAATAGAGCAATTTCTTTATTTCTTGACAACAAAGCAAACACAATTTACCAAAGTTAACATATTACAGTTTCTTGCATGCTGTTTATGAAAAAGAAAAATAAAAAAAACACGTTAGCTAGTAGCATTTCTGATTTTCTAAAACAAAATAAACTAGAAACAGATTATTAACTCTGGGTACCTGGGAGCATATAAATATTACATAGTAAAATACAAAAGTAAACAAAACCTACACCTAATGCAAGATCCTGGTTCAACCCCCAAGAAACTGAAAGGAGGTAATACCTGAAAATTTGTCCATGTCCTTGAAAGGCAAGCTATACACAAGTTGTTGGTCATTCTGTTGTAATAAAGTAGCTCCAGGGATATGTTGTTTAACCAGAGAAGAAAGAGATTCTGTGGCACAGTATCTGTCTATGTACATGCTAGAGAAAACAAAAAAAAAACATAATTTTTTTATGATTTTGAAATAACCAGAAAGTAAACTCTGAATGCTTTCAAGTGAATGCCAAAAAAGTAAAACTGTCCAAAGCACATGAAGACAAGCCCTAAGTATAATAACAATAGATAAAGAATATAATAAAGAATAGAGTCAATAAAGAATGGATAGATACCTCAGACGGTAGCCAATCCCCCATTTACTTTTGAGAAACATTGAGGAACCAACACATTTCAACATTCCTTGTGATATAACAGCTTTCCTATCTGCAAACAGAGATGTGCATTTCAATTTTTAAGTTAGTAACAGCATTAATAACTGGCATTCATACTGTATGGATTACGACTTGAGAACCAATGTATTAGTCGATTAAATTATCACAGCAATCTTATGAGGAAGGTACTAGATTATCACCACCTGATTTTTAGATGAGACCACTGAGGCAATGAGAAACTATGCAATTTGTCCACATTTCTCATATTAAATGACAAAGCCAACCAGTCTCACTCTTGAGTCTCTTCTCCTAATACTGCTCCGAGTATCTCAGACTCTTCCTAAGACTCACTATGTAAGCACTTTCATGATTTCCTTAATCAATTAAGAAACATAAATGAATTTTAAAAAGCAACAGAAACAAAATGTTAGTTATTTTAGCAAAGATGCTACTTCTTAGATTAGATTATAAGCAGAAAGAGGTTGCCCTAGAATTTCAAACTCTCGGACTTTGTCAGTTATTAAAAACCATGCGTTGAATTTTTTCATACGTGTGTGTGTGTGTGTGTGTGTGTGTGTTGAGAATTGTGCAGAAACCAGTTAGTTAATAGAGCAGACCGGAGACTACTATTCTTAGAACAGCTTACAATGTTGGGGTCCTTTAACCTGGAGCCTGGAAACATGGATTTTAGGAGTGTTCCCACCATTCCCAGAACAGACAAGGGTGGCTCACTGTACCTGAACTTTACAAACAACGTAGATTACACTGAACATCTGCTTTTGTTCTGGGAATCTGCAATTTGGGCACATGCTAGGCAGAGGGTGCCTATGTGACCAGGGCCCATTGGACACCGTGGGCACCCGAGTCCCTAATGAGCGTTCCTCGTAGACGGTTCACACGTGTTGCTAACAATTCATTGCTGGACAAATTGGTCACATCTTGTCTGACGCCACTGTGAGAGGATTCTTGGAAGCTTGTGTCTGGTTTCCCGCTGACTTTGTCCCATGGGCCTTTTCTCTGTTGCTTACTTTGTTTTGCATCTGTCAGCTTCACTGTAATAGATGCATGAGTGTGACTATGCTGAGTCCTATGAGTTCTCCCAGCAAATGATTTAAACCATGAGTTGTCTGAGGGCCTCTCCGATGCAAAAATATGTGACTTTTAAAAAATGTTTAAATATTTCTCAAGAGCACCAGCTTTCTTATTTATTCCTCAAAATTTGACTTCTCTGTGTCCAATCTCCCATTTGGCCCCATGACCTTACCCTTTAAAAATAAAAGTAAAAAAACCTCACCAGCAAGAATGTCAGCTTCATCCATGAAATGCGTACTAAACACTGTAACTCGATTAGATTTTCTGTATTTTAGAAGATTCCAAACAATATGCCGAGAACAGGGGTCCATTCCGGCTGTTGGTTCATCTAGCAAGAGTATCTGTGTGAGATGACAAGGGGAGGGCAGGGAATCCTCATGAAAACTAAATATACAAAACTTACGTGAACGTGAAGGCTTCCCCGTTTTAAGTTATTATTTCCCATCGGAACTCTATTACTTGTGAGTTTTTCACTCGTATGTGAGAGCATAGATTTTAAAGTTATCAGTTTGGCAAATGACTATTTTCCTTGGTTTATTTATAAAATACTAATGTCTATAATGTAAGATATAAGTGTAATAACAATCAGATAAATAAATGTAAAACAAACATCAAGTAAAATGTTTTTTATCTGAACAATCAAATGTTATAAATATAACAGCTGCTTGTTAGAGAAGCAATTTATTTTAAGCATATTTTCAATTTCCAAAAAAACATGGTGGTGAGGGTTGGGAGAAAGCTAAATGAACATAAAGCCAGAACCCAGAGCCATCCCTGAGCTGCAGCCGCAAGGGCAAAGGTGACAGGATGGTAGGAACCCCTATATCTCCTAGCTGCAGGCATGTACCTAGCAGTTTCCTAGCACTTTCCAAAGGATTGTATCAGCTCGTTCTGTGTATCTAATGACAGAGAACTGCACAAAAGGGACACATACAAAATTATATCAGCAGGGCAGTGAAAAACGAAACAATTCTTTTCATTCTATTCTATTTTAAGAATTTTATTAACAGCTATTATACAGTAAATTCCAGAGAATGATAGAACAATACTGTTATAGCCACCAGTGAAATTTAACAAATCTTATTTCTGGCCATATTTTCCTCAGATTTTTTTTTTAAATAAATAAAAACTTCATGGCTCTAACCAAAGGCGCCCATTCCATTCCTCTTCACAATGGTGACCACTATCGTAAAGATGTTATGTGACTTTCCAACTTAAATTTTAAAGCCTTATTACTGTAATTACATTTATAATAACATACAGTATTTTATGCATGTTTAAACTTCATAATGTGTGTGTATATACATCTTTCTACAACCTATATTTTTATTTATCACAACTTAAATTTATGGCATCAGTGACACAGTATTTGTTTACCTTTGGATTACCAAGAACAGCAATTCCTAAGGACAGTTTTCTTTTTTGACCACCACTTAACTTTTTAGCTTGGTTATCTTTGATAGCCTGCATGTCTAAATCCAGTAAAACCTTCTGCACCTGTAAAAGCAAGATGTGAACAATGTCATCTTTAAAAGAACAGCATTTACATAATGATCGCTACTAGCTTTTAAGTGTTCCAACTGTAATATCAACCTTTAAAATGTTATTTTAGTGCAGAATTTAATTTTGACATATATTCATTTGTGCTTTTGAAATAATAGATGAAAAGGTTTCTGAAGGAAAGGTCTGTTTTACTTTCGTGTGATTTCCTGGGTAGTGGGGAAGGGAATCAGTGCAGAGGCTGTGTGTGTAGGGTGAGATGATGTGAAATGAAAGGGAAACTAGCATCCTCCAGATGAAACAAGGACAGTTTCACATGTGCAAAAACTTTAGTCAAAATTCTAATTCTCCGTAATGATTTTGTTTACTGACTCAAAATAGGTTTTTTACTTAGACTTTCAAGCATATTTTTATTACGAAAGGCTGCTAATTTACAGGGAGTAAAAGTAATGAATTCATTATGAATAACATACTTCTTGTATTATATTATTAGCTGGTATTCCTTTGACTGAAGCCAAAATGGATAAATTTTCTTCTACTGTCAAAACATCAAAGTGTATATCTAACTGTGGACAGATGCCAATCATTTTTCTTGCTTCAAACATTTCATCTATTTCTGAGACACTGTGTCCATATATAGATGCAAACCCTAAAACCAAAATAGATACAGTCATATTAAATATATTAAGTATTAAATGTACATATGCTTTAATATATACACTAATAATTCAGTTACTTATATATTAGACATATAAGAATATAAATTTGGAAAATACAATGCACCCTTATTTCCACACTGTTGGTGATTTACTTCAACTTATAGCTCAATCTCCTTTCCCCTCATTTCCAGGACATCTAAACTAATAAAAGCGAAATATTAAAATTAACCGTTTCTCCGAGACAGGGTAAGCCACGCCCACCAGCCAATCAGAGCGGCTGTATGCAAATTAGCCCAGCCAACATGGCGGCCGCCACTCACGGACCTGAGTAAACAGCCCTTTCCATTGCGGCAGGAGCGAAACTGAAGCTGAGCCCTTCAGCTCAGCTCCGATTAAACTGGCTCTAGCGAAACACAGCTTTTTGAAACAATGTAACAATCATAGAATCCTCCGGAGCTGAAGGAAAGAGCAGCTCCGGCCTAACCAGTAAAAGTAACAATTGTTTCATTATAGACGCTGCGAGGTGAAGCAGAGGAGGCTTCAGTTAGTTAGAAGGCCGCCTTAAAGGAACAGTGTATCAATTATAGAAGATAACCCCAGGCCTTCAAGGAACAGTAT
>PVJC01021944.1:0-27790 GCA_004026665.1 Murina feae | reverse complement strand
ATTGGCTGTGGGCGTCCCGGAGAAACGGTTAATTTTACTATTCCGCTTTTATTAGTTTAGATATATATATATGTTTACTTATCAGTTTTGTGTCTGGCACTACTAGATGTAAGCTCCATGAACATGCAAAGCAAACCATCTTCTTTACTATTGGCTGAAATGCCAACTTCTACAACAGCACAGTAGCAGCCTTTCAGTAAGTGCTTTTGATTGGGTGACTAAATGCATCACAAAATGAGTCTTTTTAAAACACCTGTGTTAGGCAAAATACGGATCACCCCCTACTACACCACCACCAACAAGGTCCATGTCCTAATCCCCAGAACCTGTGAATGTCATTTTACATGGCAAAAGGGACTTTGCCAGCTTGTGGCAGCCATCTTGTGGTGGCCATCTTGTGATGACATTGCGCATGAGGGCCACCTAGGATTTTATTAGTATAGACTAGAGGCCTGATGCACAAAATTCATGCAAGGGGCTCCACCCTAGCAGCACCAGCTTCATCCAGAATGATGTTTAGTCTAATTATCATATTATGCTTTTATTATTATACTAGGGGCCCGGTGCACAAAAATTTGTGCACTCGGGGGTGGGGCATCCCTCAGCCCGGCCTGTGCCCTCTTGCAGTCTGGGACACCTCTGGGGGAGGGGGATGGCCACCTGCTGGCATGCCTGGCCAGCCTGGGTGAGGGACTGAGGGCCATTTTCAGGCTGCTCACAGCCCCTTCAGGGTTCATGCACTGGGGGGTGGGAGGGCTGGTGAGTGCAGGCGTGAACGTTTCCCACTGGAGGGTCCACGATCACACATGCCTGGTGGGCCCCCACCACTGAGGGGACATACCTGGTGCAGAGCTGGGTGGCGAGCCAGGGGAGGACGTGGGTGCAAGATCCCTTGCTGGGGCCCTGCTGCTGAGCAAACACACCCGGGGTGGAGCTGGGCAGTGGACTGGCTTTGGGTGCTCCGCACTGTGCAGCAGACACTCCCACATGCCCCTAGGAGGCCCCCCGGGTGGTGGAGCCAGGCAGTGGACCCAGGATGGCTGCTCCTGCAAGCCTCACAGAGGCCCCCGCTCTCCCGCATGCCTGATGGAGGCCCCCTAGGGGTGGAGCCATGCAGTGGACCCGGGACGAGTGCTCCTGGATGCCCCAAGGAGGCCCCAGGCCGGACCCCCCCCCCCCCTGAGCTGACACACCCAGCACAGCTGTGCCAGCCGCAGAGGCTCCCAGTGCAGAGTTGCCCTGCCAGCCTCCATCCTGGCTGGGTTAATTTGCATACAGCCGCTCTGGCGTCCCAAAGAAATGGTCAATTTCAATATTACCCTTTTAGTAGTTTACACTAGGGGCCCAGTGCACAAAAATTTGTGCACTCGGGGATCCCTCAGCCCAGCCTGTGCCCGCCCAACCTGCAAACTGCCACCCAAACATCACACTCCACCCACCCTACACACACCACCCGCCACCCCTTGATCCCACACACCCACTCCCCACCACCCACCACCCACCACCCGCTAATCCCGCCTGCCAACCCCCACACCACCCAGCACCCACTGATAGTGCCCCCCACACCCACACCACCCACCCACCACCTGGCTGATTGTGCTCCCCACACCACCCACCACCCGGCTGATCGCGCTCCCCACCCCCACACCACCCACTACCCTCTGATCACCCGCCCACCCCCACACCACCTGCCACCGCCAATCGCCTGCCCACCCAACCCCAGCTCACCCTGCGCCTGCACTGCACTGGCCTCCAGGGTTGCCGGCCTCCATCTTGGCTTAGTTAATTTGCATATAGCCATTCTGATTGGCTGGTGGGCGTGGCTTAGTGTCCCAAAGAAATGGTCAATTTCAATATTACGCTTTTATTTGTTTAGATATATATGCATTACCCATGGACACAGACAATAAGAAGGTCTGGAGCATGGTGGGAACCAGGTGGAGGGGACAATGGAGGGGAAAAGAGGGACATCTGTAATACTTTCAGCAATAAAGAGTGCTTTTCTTTAAAGTTCCTATAAGAGAGAGATAAGAAAGTCAGACTCAGAGGGAGGTTGAAAAATGCCATAGTGCAGGCTTTGAAGATGAAAAACATGTCCACAAGCTAAGGAATTCAGATGGGGAAGAGGCAGGCAGCATCTTTATTTTTTAAAAGTGGGTAGTGATAAGCTAATAGGAAATCATTGAGCTAAGAGACAATACTTCTAATTTCTTCTTTTCCTATGAATATTCTGTGGATATTTCTACAGAGACAAAAAAAATTCTTTTTAACTGATTAGCCCTGAAAAGGGCAAAGTGATGGATGGATTTTTTTCCTAGAGTATCCACAAGAATGCTGCCTTACTGACACCCTGATTTTAGCTCAATGACACACATCAGACTTCTGACTCCAAAACTACATGATAATAAATTTATGCTGTTTTAAGCCACTAAATTTATGGTAATTTGTTGCAGCAATAATAAGAAATTAATCCAAGGACTAAGTTGGCTCTGCCCAATGCATTAATACAACACTTAGTATTACTCCACATTAGCATGTGTATTAATTAGTAAGGGTTATTTAGAGAAAAAGAACTGGCTGTGTGTGTGCATGTGTGTGTAAAGAGAGAGATGATTTTTAAGGAATTGGCTCATGATTGTGAGGCCTGGCAAGTCAAAAATCTGCATGGTAGATCAGCAAACTGGGGACCCAGGGAAGACTTGATGCTATAACTTGAACCTGAAGACAATGTGTGGGTAGAATTTTTTCCTGGGGGAATGTTAGTCTTTTTCTCTTAAAGATTCTCAACTGATTGCATGAGGCCTACCCACATTATGGTATTGATCTAACTTGACTCAAAATCTACTGATTTAAATATTAATCTTATCTAAATAAATACTATCCAAACCAGTGTTTGAACAAACATCTGGCTATTGTGGCAAAGTTGACACCCCAAATGGACCACCACAACATGTCAGGGAAACACAGCTATTGTCATTTGTCACTTTGTTGCTCTGATATAAATGTTAATTCCCAGAGACAAGTAGTTAGATGAACAATGCCCAAAATACAAGTTATTTAGGTAATAATTTTCCTGTACTATAGCTCTATTGGGATGATGAGGTTTAGGTTCAACTGCATATTTTCTATGACTCAGTGCTCCATATGGGAAATTCAGGCTTTTGAATTTCAAATGAAACATGAGGAAACACCAGCAAGCTCCACTTTTCCAGCTACATGTTAAGTATGGATTTGTATATTGGGTTTCTGAGTGTGGGTGTGGTGGGGGGGCAAGAACTCCTAGGTATGATTCTGGTATGAGTTTAAAGGTACTGGAAGCCACCACATGCAATCTGAGACAAGAACAGACCTAGAAGAGGTAGATCAATTGATAACAAATGGTGCACATGTGTAAACGAGTTCTACCTGAATGAAGCCAGTGCTATCCTTGGACTTCTCAGTTATCAACCTCAATAAATTCCTCCTTTTTTTTTAAGCCAGTTTGAGTTGAGCTTTTTATTGTTTTCAAATAAAAGTGTACTGTATATATTAAAATGAATTCCTGCAATGGTGTTTTGTAAAAATTAGAACATAGAATGTAAAATTGGCTGAGGAGAAGAGCTAGGTCAATAAAGGTTTTTGGTCAACACCTAAAATGATCCCCAGGTCCTTGACATATACCAAGATGAAGTGGGCTTCAGAAAAGGTGTGGCCCTCTGAAGGACACCTTCCTGGTACCTATCTTTGATTAGGACAATGATTCTAGTCTGATTCTTCTTTAGACTATAACCAGAAGCTATGAGAAAAAAAAAAAGAGTAATGATCTCAGAGAACAGAATCAAAGATAACAACCAGATTGACTAGCCAAAGTTTTCTCTGCCAAAGCAGTGTGTCATTGCTTTCCCCACTCCTAGAATAGAATGCATACTATCAACTGGGATTCCAATTGTATTTATTTTTATACCCCCTGTTTTTTTTACTTATTTTTTTAAAAATTATTTTTATTTATTGATGTTTTTATATCTTTATTGTTGAAAGTATTACACATGTCATGGCCCCCTTTCCTCCCATTGACCCCTTCTAGCCTGCCCCTGCCCCTCACCACAGGCCTTCACCACCCTATTGCCTGATTCCATGGGTTATGCATATATGCATATAAGTTCTTTAGTTGATCTCTTCCTCTCCAACCCTTTCCCTCTGAGGTTCCACAGTCTGTTTCATGCTTCCATGTGTCTGGATCTATTTTGTTCATCAGTTTATTTTGTTCATTAAATCCCACATATGAGTGAGATCATGTGGTACTTGTTTTTCTCCGACTGGCTTATTTCACTTAGCATAATGCTCTCCAGGTCCCTCCATGCTGACTCAAAGGATAAGAGATCCTTCTTTTCTAATTCTGCATCGTATTTCATTGTGTAAACAGTAAAACAAACTTTTAAAATAAATTTAATTTTTTTAAAATATTTACCTTTATTGTTGAAAGTATTATAGATGTCCCCTTTGGGTTTTGTTTGTTTTTGTTTTTCCCATTGACCCCCTCCTCCATGCATCCACCTCCTCAAGACTTTGCCACACTATTGTCTGTCCATGGGTTATGCTTATGTCACCCAGTTAATGTCTCCTCCCTCATCTCCTACCCCCACCTTCCCTTTGAAATTATTCAGTCTATTCACGGTTCCATGTCTAATCAGTTTATTTTGTGCATTACATTCCACATATGAGTGAGATCATATAATACTTATCTTTCTCTGACTGGCTTATTTCATTTACCATAATACTCTCCAGGTCCATCCATACTATTGCAAATGGTAAGGGTTCCTTCTTTTTACCAGCAGGTAGTGTTCTGTTGTGTAAATGTACCATAGCTTTTTTATCCACTAATTTGCTGATGGGCACTTGGGCTATTTCCAAATCTTAGCTATTGTAAATTGAGCTGTTATGAACGTAAGGGTACATATATTCTGATTGGGCTTTTAGGTTTCTCAGGATATATTCCCATTTGACCCCATGCTTTTTAAATAAATGTTTTGGCTACTTTGTTCTTTCTCCATCATTGCTCATAGGGTGTGTTGAATGGTTAAACTTACTAGATAATCATGGGATAATGGGCTCCCAGTGCACATTGAGTATACTGAGATAGTTAAACTTACTCTTTAGTCCTAAGTCCATGGACTATGAGGACCAACATATTTATATGATTGAGAAGACTTCACATGACTCAGATTTTTTACATGAAGATGGATACATTAGCTAAACGAGATCTTGAACTTGCTTTGAGGTTTCACATTTGAAAATACATGGAGGTGTATCTGTTGTTCTTGTCAACTCATTATTTATTCTCTCTTCTTAGAGTCATAGCTCTGGACTTTCCCACACTCAGGTCTTGTGCTCAGCATAAAGCAGACTCCATCTTGATCTCCAGATGTGCAGTGTGTAACCAAAGTTGAGTCATTCTGCTTATTTCACTTCCCTGATCACAGTATTTGTGCCATGGTCAGGGATATACGCCAAGTCTGTCTAATTAGGACAATGAGACTCAATTCTGAGACTAATGATTAGGAAAATGTACTCTCTCATCTGTGTTGCTATGAGCCTGAATTTTCTGATTCAAATACAGAGCTTGAAAGAAGGGTGGGGAGGCGGGGAGAGAGAGAGAGAGAGAGAGAGAGAGAGAGAGAGAGAGAGAGAGAGAGAGAGATCCAAGGAAGCTGAAGAAAGAAAATAATCTGGTAACATCATTTGAACCAAGAACCAAGCTCTTTTCTAAATAATTCTAATTCTCCAAACAAATATATTTCTAGATATATGTCATATGTTACTTAAGTACTTTTGGCTTACATTTTCAGTCACTTGCAAACAAAAGTGTACTCACTAATAAAATCCCCTGATCCTGTGGGAGTGACTTGCTGGATGGCTGAGCATTTTGAGTATTATTGAGAAAAAGGAACTCTCCAATCTGATGTTCTCTGTGGTCAGAAATCTTAGTGGCCACTTCTGTCAACATCTTTCATTGATTGACAGAAGTAGTCTATTAGGAAATAGACTCTCCCTTTCTAGCTCCAGATGAGATAACTCCCAGACACTCTTATCCAGACAACAGCGCACAATACACACTCTACAAGTAGTTGCTACAATGCCACAAAGCAGAAAATAATTTTTGTCCTTTTTTTTTTGAAACCTGCAAGTTGTTCATTAAGAGCACCGAGAAAGAAAGGTTTGATGATTTTTAGAATTTTACAGCTGGAAGGTAATTTAGTATTTATCTAATAATCCAAATTTATGAGTTATAGATAAGAAATTCATTTAATAAACCCCAAAGAAGTGTACCAATTAAAGATTATGTTCACCTGTGAACAATAACAGCCTCACATGCAGTAGGTTACAAATGGAGTGAGTAGGTTAAATGAAACAAGATGATATTGTTTATCATTCAAAGAATATGAATTAGCAGTTATGGTGGAGACTGCTCTGTGATCATAGCAAGCATTCTACCCTCTTTTATTATAAAACTAACGGACCGGTGCACAAAATTCGTGCACAGGAATGGGGGAGTCCCTCAGCCTGGCCTGCACCCTCTCCAATCTGGGAACCCACAGTGCTGCTGGCTCCTAACTGCTCACCTGCCTGCTGGCCTGATCCCCCTAACTGCTCTCCCCTGATGGTCTGATCCTCCTAACTGCTCTCCTCTGCCTGCCTGATCGCGTCTAACTGCCTCTGCCTCAGCCCTGCCACCATGTCTTTGCCTGGAAGGACGTCTGGAAGGTCATCCAGAAGATGTTCAGCTTAATTAACATATTACTTTTTATTAGTATAGATGCCCCCTTGTCCTAAAAATGCAGGTTGTTAGCAGGTTTTCCTATCATGGAACGGGAGCCCGCAGTAGCATTCTGGGTTCTGACCAGGGCTTATGCACTGGTGCTTTATCTCAGCAGATGAGATTCCTAGAAGAAAACTCTTGGATGTACTTTAAACATTTCCCTGGATTTTGCCAAATCCTCTTCCAAAAAAGTTGAACCACTTTAAACTCCCACCAGCAACCATGCATGTGCCTTCTGTCCTACTTTGATGCCAATATCATCGATTTCCCCCTAGAAGCTTCCCTCCCCTCAGCCAGAACTGCTTGGCACTTGACCCAAACTCACTGTTCAGCCAGGGAGTTGATTTGCTGAGACAGAATTATGAAGGAGGAAAATTAGTGTTCCTCTACCCTTCTGAGTTCTTAGCAGAGGCCCTTGTAAATAAAAGACAGATTACCAAGAGAAAAACAAAAATTCATTAACATGTGTACCTCGTGTATATGTGGGAGATCCCAGGGAAAAATGAATAATTTCCCAAGGTGGCTTAGAGTCCAGATTTAAATACCTTCTTCCCAGGGAAAGGGGATGGGATATCTAGGCCTCTTAGAGGAGTGTACATGAGTTTTAGGAAAGATGAATGGGGGTGGGGACATAGTTTGTAACAAAGTTTGGGTGTGATGTCAACTTCTAGTCTCCTGTCCTATGACAGGAGCCAGTCTTTGCTGGCTGATGACACTTTTCACATCAAGGGAACCTTTTTTTGGGGGGGAGGGTCTGATTTTAGGCAGATCAGGAGACTTCAGTGAAAGCCTCTCCTTGCATTTGCTGTTTTTCAAGCATCTGCAGCTCAAGATCATCAACATAATAACACAGCATATGTTGGGGTGGCATGTTCTCTGACCTTTAGAATAAACCCAACAAAAGCTTGTTTCCTTTCTTAGATGATTTGCCACAGTAGTGTTATTCCCTGGAGACAGTATTCTGGCCAGACCTTCCTGGGAGTGGTCATAACATACGCTGTGCTTGTAGAAAGGTGTGGGCCATATCACTAAATAAATCAGGGTCAGTTTTCTCATCTTGTGGAAAGTGAGATAAAGTTATGATAGTTTATCTCCCTTTCCACAGGTTTCCTGCAGATTTGTATCTCTGCTGTAACCCCAGTGTCCCCAGCAGCTCTGCGGCTCTTGGGCTTGGGGTTGTTCAGTGCTGGTCCCCCCTGTGGGCTTGTGTCTCTGCTCATCTGGCCCCAGTGGCCCCAGCACTGCCATGGCTGCAGGGGTTGGAGCTGCTGGGTGCCAGGCACCCTGTGGGCTTGTGTCTCTGTTCCTCTGCCTCCAGCACTGCCACAGCTTCAGGGCTTGGGGCTATGGGGTGCCGGCCCCTCTGTGGGCTGTGTCTCTGCTCCTCTGGCCCCAGTGGCTTCAGCGCCACCTCAGCTGCGGGGCTTGAAGCAGCTGGGTGCTGGGCCCCCTGAAGGCTTGTGTCACAGCTCCTATACCCTGGTCACAGCAGCAAACAAGAAGGCCAGAGGCCCTCTGCCAGCAGGCTGGGGCAGAATGCCCGTGTCATCACAATGGCGATAATGCAAGCATTTTGTCCCAGTCGCAGCCATCTTTGTAGTAGAGTGATGGCTAATTTGCATATTACTCTTTTATTAGATAAGACTAGAGGCCCGGTGCACAAAAATTTATGCACTCTTGTGTGTGTGGGGTGTCCCTCAGCCCAGCCTGTGCCCTCTCGCAAAGTCTGGGACCCCTCTGGGGATGTCCACCTGCTGGAGTGCTTGGCCAGCCTGGGTGAGGGGCTGATGTCTGTTTGCAGGCTTGCCAAGCCCCCCAGTGGGGACCCTCTCCCCATGGGGGTGTGACCAGGCTGCGTGAGGGGCTGAGGGCCATTTCAGGCTGCCCATAGCTCCTTTAGGGTTTGTGTCCCTACTGGGGTGCCTGGCTGGAAGCGGGTATCTGGGATTTATTTAATTTCTATAGTTGAAACTTTGTTGCCTTGGTCCCCAGCTTGAAGCCTGGGTTGCCCCTGGCAACCGAAGGTCCCAGCCCAGCAGGTATCTGGGGTTTGTTTATCTTCTATAATTGAAACTTCGTACCCTTGAGTAAAGCCCAGGGCCCACAGGGCCCTGGCTTCTTCCATTGCCCAGGGCAACTCCAGCTCCGTGGCTGCTGCCATCTTAGTTGAGTTAATTTGCATATTTGCTCCTGATTGGTTAATGGCTGTGGTTTGTGGCTGTAACGGAGTGAGGGTTAATTTGAATATTACTCTTTTATTAGATTAGATTAGAGGCCTGATGCATGAATTCATGCATAGGTGGGATCTGGTCAGCCCACCCTGATGGGGGCCCATTGGGCCAGGCCAGCAGGGGGGATGGGCTGAGGGCAATTTGCCAGCCCTGTCCCTGATTGAGGTGTTGGGGGGTGCTGGGGGTCTATCGGGGGTCAGGCCAGCTAGAAAGGGGGCTGATCTGGGCCCAGATCAGGCTGGTTGGCTGCTGCAATGAGCATCATAGCCACCTGTCATTTTGGTTGTTCTGGTCATTCTGCAGTTCTGGTTGCTGGGCTTTTTTATATATAAACTAGGGGCCCGGTGCACGAAATTCGTGCACGGCTAGGTGGGGGAGGGAGAAGGCAGACTGGGAGGTCTCTCAGCTGGACATGCACTCTATCCCATTTGGGGGCCCTCAGGAGATGTGCTACTCATGGCTTGGGCCCACTCTATGTGATTCTCTGCTCTCTGCCAGGCCTGTCTGCTCTACACCACAGGGATGGGCAAGCAGGCCCTGCTGGGTGCTTCCTGTGGGGTCCCTGATGGCTGGCTCGTGCCCCCTGTCCCCTCCTCCTCAGCCACTACCCTGGCCAAGGGCAGTTGGAGGCTTCCCAGTGGTTCTGGCTCACCATGCCCCCTTGTCCCGTCTTCCACATCCACAGCCCTAGCCGAGGCCTGGCCTGGGCGGTGGCTGGGGGGTCCCCAATGCCTCTGCTTGCCAGCCCCCTCGTCCTGTCTTCCCCAGCCACTGCCCCAGCTGAGGCTTGCCAGGGCAGTGCCTGGGGGCTCCCCGATGCCTCTGGCTCTCTGGCCCCCTGGTCCTGTCCTCTGCAGCTGCTGCCCAGGACAAGGCCAGGCCGAGGCAGTGGCTGGGGGGATCCCTGATGCCTCTGCATCCCCACGCCCCCTGGTTCTGTGGTCTGCAGCCACTGCCCCAGCCTAGGCCCGGCCACCACTGCATCCCCTCATCCTGTTTTCCACAACCACCGCCTCAGCCAAGGCCCAGCCTAGGCGCTGGCTGGGGGTCCCCATGCCTCTGCTCACCGCACCCCCTCCTCCCATCTTCCTCAGTCACTGCCACAGTCTAAGCCTGGCCAGGGCGGTGGCTGGAGGGTCGCTGATACTTCTGGCTTGCCACGCCCCCTTGTCCTGTCTTCCACAAGGCCTGGCCTAGGTGCTGGCAGGGGATCCCAGATGCCTCTGCTCTCCGCGCCCCCTCATCCCATCTTCTGCAGCCACTGCCTCAGCCTAGGCCTGGCTGGGGTGGTGGCTGAGGGGGTCCCAGATGCCTCTGCTCACCGTGCCCCCTGGTCCTGGTGTCTCGTGGCCCCCTGGTCCTCTCTTCCACGCTGCTTCCCCAGCCGCCTCCAACAGTCTGCACTGCACCTGGCCGTGCCAGGCCGCCTGAGCCGCTGCTGTATCCGTGACTGCCAGCTGCCATCTTGGCTGGGTCAATTTGCATGCAGCCACTCTGATTGGCTGGTGGGCGTGGCTTACCCCGTCCCAAAGAAACGGTTAATTTTACTATTTCGCTTTTATTAGTTTAGACTAGAAGCCTGGTGCATGAAATTCATGCATGGGGATGGAGGCCCCTCAGTCCAGCCTTCTCCCTCTCCAATCCGGGACTCCTCAGGGAATGTCCGACTGCTAGTTTGTTCCTACACTTTTAACAGATGACAGCTCCATTGTTGTTTCTTTTTTTTCATGCTTAAACCTATTGGGATTAGTAGGTTTTCAAAGTGTGTATACATTTTGGGGAGACACCCTGTATATCTCTAGTGAGCAGTGAAAGGAATCAACAGTGGATTTGGAACCCTCAGACAGGAAACCTCTCTCACTTCCCCCGTGTCTCCCCACTCCACTTTCCACCTTTGCGGGTGGTGAGAGAATCAATGTTTTCTCTCATTAATTTGGAAAAGCATGTCCTATCATCCGTTGCCCAGCAGGAGTGTGCTAGGCCCCAAGCAAGCGAGGTTCAGCCAGGGCAGCCTTCGCTCATGGGTGCTGGCACTCAAAATGCACATTTTCTCCTCTGCAGTCGCCCCGACTATCCCACTGTTTCACTGAGAGGACAGAACTCCTTGCCTCCTGGACACTGACCAAAGGCATCTCAGCAATGGCTGCCCGCACCCACCAGGTGTGTGTCTATCTGCACCTAATCCCATCTCAGCACCTGCATTAGCCCCACGGAGGTGATCTCATGGCTTCACTGGCCTCCAGGAGAACAGGGAATCACCACTCTGCCCTCTCACTGTCATCTCACAGGCACCCACTCTCAACACCCAGAGCACCCAGATACTCTCCAAAGGATGTGGGCATGCTGGAGGGGACATGCATACATCCTGTGGGGGACTTAGGCATGCTGGGTTGATGGAAGTGCAGCAGAGGAGCGGGAGGAACTTGCACGCACGATGGTCTGGGACTGTTGCAAGCACACATGGGTGACAGTGTACTGGGAGACATTCGCACGCCAGGTTGGGGGGGAGGATGTGAGGACCAGTGGCCTGTGGCTTTGCATATCCGCAAACCCCCATGGCACAGCCAAGAGGATGTCAATCTTGCCCACCACAGTGCCTGTCCCTGCAATCTCACACCTTCTGGCCCTGGAGGTGGGACTTGTTCAGCCATTCCTCGGCACAGATAGCCTGCAGGCGCTACTTCAGCTGGGCCTTCAGGCTCTGCTTGGCACACTCATGGCTGCCACCACTGCCATGTAGGGAGTACAGGCTGCCCTCCACTGGCCCACTTCCCCCACCCAGAGGCTCACTGGCCTGGAGCGGCCGGGGCTAGGTGTCCCACTTGCCATTGGCCACTTGATGCCTGTGTGCATGCATGCTACCCACAGGCCCACCATCTTTGTTGGGTTAATTTGCATACTCACCGCTGATTGGCTATGGGCATCATAGAGGGATGGTCAATTTACATATTTGTCTATTATCTATATAATAAAAGGGTAATATGCAAATTGACACCAACAGTAGAACGACTGGGAATGACTGGTCACTATGACACACACTGACCACCAGGGGGCAGATGCTCAATGCAGGAGCTCCCCCTGATAGTCAGTGCACTCTCACAGGGGGAGCTCTGCTCAGCCACAAGCCAGGCTGATGGCTACCAGTACAGTAGTGGTGGTGGGAGCCTCTCCCACCTCCTCAGCAGTGCTAAGGATGTCCGACTACAGCTTAGGCCTGTTTTCCACTGGCCACTGGACACCCCCCAAGGGCTCCTTGGCTGCCAGAGGGATGCCTGACTGCCTGCTTAGGCCTGATTCCCAGGGAAGCGGGCCTAAGCCAGCAGGTGGACATCCCCTGAGGGGTCCCAGACTGCAAGAGGGCATAGGCCGGGCTGAGGGATCCCTCCCTCCCCTTGTCAAGTGCACAGATTTTTGTGTACTGGGCCTCTAGTTACTATAGATTGTTGTTTGGCTCAGGAGCTGATTGTCCAGCTAAACTACATTTCTTAGCTTCCCCAGCATTCAGGTGTGGCCATGAGGCTACAGTATCAACCAGACTATGTGAGCAGAGTTGATAGGTGTCTTCTGTCATTGGAGGTGCACTCCTTGTGCTCTCTTCTTCCCACTGGCTTGGCATGGTAAATATTAAGCAAGCTGGGAGCTGCTTGTTGAGGATGGTAGGGTGCCAGCCATCCTGGGTCCTTAGGTCATTTTATGGCTTATAGCCTGCTTATCTAGCCTGTGAAAAAGAAATAAACTTCTAACTTGTTTGATCCTTTACATTGAGAGGCTCTTTTTTCTGTAGAAGCAAGAACTCCACCATATTGAATACTGTAGTCCAAGGCTAAGAGAGTAAGTGCCTGGTATCCATAAGCACAAATCTTTCAATTGTGTTGCTCTATGTTACTTAATTTCCATTGATGATACCGCATGGCCCAAAAGGACCAAAGAAGCACCTGCCATTACATGTACATTTCCAACAGCAGGAAGAGGAAGGAAAAAATATAAAAGAGATGGTGCCCCTCCTTTTTAAAAAAGACTTTCCAAAAGTGCCATATTAAACTTCAGCTTACACCTTATTAGCAATACCTTAGTCCCTTGGTTGGCTTTCCTCAGTTGCAAGGGAAATGTGTTTTTACATGGCAGCACTATGCCAGCTATAAAAATCAGGGTTGTTTTACTAAAAAGAATGATAACCATAGGGAATAAAATAGCAATTTTTTTGCCCAGCTGGAGTGGCTCAGTTGGTTGAGCATTGTTGTGTGCACCTAAGGGTTGCTAGATTCAATTCCTGGTTAGGGCACATGCCTAGGTTGTAAGTTCCATCTATGGTCAGAGCACTTATGGAAAAGAAACACGATTGATGTCTCTCTCTCTCTCTGTGTGTCTCTCTGTGTCTCTCTCTGTCTCTCTGTCTCTCTCTGTCTCTCTGTCTCTCTGTCTCTCTGTCTCTCTGTCTCTCTCTCTTTCTCTCTCTCTCTCTCTCTCTCTCTCTCTCTCTCTCTCTCTCTTTCTCTCTCTCTCTGTCTCTCTCTCTCTTCCTCTGTCTAAGCATGTCCTTTGGTGAGGATTAAAAAATAGCAATTTTTCATATAAGGAGAAAATTATTGTTTAATTTTTCACCAAAAAGGAGAAATAAAAAACACTAATGAATTTCAGTATGGACATGGAGAAGTCCTGTCAGAATTGTTACCAACCTGAACCATCAGAGGGTCATGGTAAGAAAGTTCCTAAAATCTTCAGCAAAATCCCTTCTGCAAGGAATGACAAATATCAGTTCCAGTTTGAAGCTCTGCAATATTATAAAGGAGACCTAAATAAGTCATAAGTTGGTTAGGAGCTCACTTATACCACACCAAAGCTGGGAACTTCCTTACATGGACAGTGGAAATCAGTAGTTCCTATGAAGCACTTTTTATTTTTTGTTTGACCTATGTGAAGGACACTTTGTAAGCAAGGCTATCCCATAGGGCCATCAGCCCTTCTGCCCCCTCAAAACATTTTGCCTTGTTCTAAATAAGTGCCATCCATGTAACAATTTTGGCTTAGGTTATGCTGTCATATTTCTAAGGGAAACATTTTTAGAGTATTTCAGAGTAAGCCTCATTAAGTGCTTCAATATTATCCCAACTTTGTTTCTAGGCATATAGTTTAAAACACTTACAAATTGAGTAATAGTTTCAGCTCTGGATATCTCAATGCTTCTTAATGTACATGTGCTAGGTGCTCAAACATTAATAATGATCCTGGAACAAGAGCATAATGAGTAAACAAAATATTATTGAAGTATGAGCTACTGAGAGTACTTCAGTCTTGTGTGGCTCTGGGAGCTGGTTACTATAGATGATAGATAGATGATAGATAGATAGATAGATAGATAGATAGATAGATAGATGATAGATGGAACCTTCTGATCTCAAATAACTTGTGAGAACTATCATTCTCTGCCCTTCTATTCAAGGATTTACGGAAAGCTTATCTTTTTCATTACCTTTCATTCCAGTTTCTTATTTACCTCCCATCACTGGATTTTTCATCCCAATCCATAGGCTCAAACAATAGAACACTATTTTCTAATGTAACTACAAACACAGGGCTAAAATAAAAATTCTCTTGCTTTACATAACAGTTCAGTTTTCTTGTCCTCACTCTTCTTCCTTAAAGAATTTCCCTAGGACTTCCTTTGACCCAATCAGAAATGATCATCAAGGTCTTTTGCTAAACAAAGACTAGATTCAAGGTCTGAAAATAATAGACTTGCCTTAAACATCATCATAAATTCTTAGGCAAGGCTTGCATACTTGCTCTTTTCTATAGATGAAAGATAATATTCTGATTAATTTTTCTACTAACATGAATTAATACAGCTCATGACAAAAGGCAGTAGAGTTATATTTTTCATTTTAAAAATATAATTTTCTTTATATAAGAATTTTATATATAATAACTGATAAAAATTGTTCTATAATAATGTAATATTAATACTTCATTTTAATAATAATAATAATAAATTTGTTTTGTATAGAGTTCCTGGCAGGTGTCAAGTGCTGCTCTAGCATTTTACATCCTTCATTTAACACACAATGAAGATTATAAACATAGTGTTACTGCAGGCTGATATGTTTCTTTAGGCATCTGTGTTCCTTGAGAAGGTGGCTTGTCCTGCTCCCTCCTGCCAAATCCCTCTGGGATCTCTCTGGCTGTCCAGCTATTCCTCTCAGCCCAGGACAGCTCAAGGGGTACATCTCCATTATCAGTACTCGGTCTAGATTTACTAGGTTTTTGGTACTGCAAATATATTTAACATATGTTTTTGTTGATTTCAGAGAAGAAGGGAGTTGGAGAGAGAGAAAAAAATATCAGTAATGAGAAAGAATCATCGATCAGCTGCCTCCTGCATGCCCCTCACTGAGGATCCAGCCCATAACCCAGGCATATGCCCTGACTGGGAATTGAACCATAACCTCCTGTTTCACAGGTCGATGCTCAACCACTGAGCAACACTGGCAGAGCAGTTACTGAAAATTTAAAACTTGGTCCACTCCACTCAGCCCACATCAATAGTCATCCTTTTTTCTGAAAAAGGATTAAGCAAAAAATTTCTTACCTGATTGCACTGTCTCCACCTCATGAGGTGGACCTTATAGACACAACATGGACACAAGAAAAGGAGAGCTGGCAACTGCACTCTTCAGCATTTCCCAGGACTGCCTTCCACCCCACACCAATGCTGATGCCTTATTCTGTGGCTGTCCTAGTAGGAGTATAAATTTTACTACCACCAGAAGCTTCCATGACAGCTTGTTAAACAGGACAAGAATTAACATTTTCACTTAATATGCCCTCCCTTTGGAAATGTTTTATGACTGACTTGACATTTCCCCAGCAACCCATTCTCTTTTTTAGGGAAGTAGAGATAAAATGCTTGGCATTCACTCCATGAGTGATTTGGAATAATACTAAGGTAAAATCTGAGATGTTTCTCAAGCTAGTTGGAGGAAATTGGCAAAATGCTACCATGTGGCCACACCCTGTGTTCCCTTAAGAAGAGACGCCCAATAGATATAGTCTGGAGAAGATGACTAACAGCTGGTTAATGTATAGCAAGAACACATATATTCCCTGCTAATGAACTAATTTCTCTTAGAACTTGACTTTGTGGCCTTTTTGGGTGGGCTGGTAGACCTTTCATCCTATATAATTTCTATTCTCTCAAATGACAGCACATTTCCTGGCGAGAGGGGGGGAATGAAACAAAACAGTCCTGGAACATTTTGTATAGATTTGATTTACAAATTTGACACAATTCTAGATTTCCTATTCTCTCCATTTAAAAAATGTTTGTAATTAAAAAAAAAAAAAGCTTGAAGACTAACTTAGACAAACGAATAAAAGCTATCTAGACAGTATTGCGTAGATCAGATATCTGGCTACATGAAGGCATGGGCATACCCAACATAGCATCCCTACTAAAATATTTTACAAGCATTGTAAGCCCAATTGTGTCTACAGTATAACTCATGCCCCATCATATCTCCATGAATTCCTTACTATTCATTTGGTCATATGCCCAGAATGCTGGAAGTCTCTATGAATACCCCCAGTATTCAAGCCACCATCAAGTCCTTTGATCTGATCTCCAAAATATCCTGAGATTTATACACTTTTCTCCACAGGCCTGCCTTGGGCCAAGGTTCTTCTGTCTCTTGTCCTGTTTTACATCTATCATCCACATGGTAACCAAAATTACCTTTGAAAAATGCAAACATGATTGTGGATTTTCCATCTTAAAATCCATCAATGACTTCACATGGCTCTTAGGACAAATAGCAAAGGCCTAATCACAATCTTAGGGCCCTCATCTAAGCCAATTTCTTGTCTGTTGGAGTTTTGTTCATGTCCTGGTTTGCAGAAATGCTTGTGTGTTTGTGTACACATGTGGGTGTGTGTTGGTGTACTTTATAAAATTATTATAGTAGAAATAGAAAATTATCATCTTTTTACTTTACCCTATGTTTGTGTTGTTATTCCATTGATTTGTGTCTTTCTTTTTCTTTCTTTTTTTGTTTTGTTTTGTTTTGTTTTGTTAATCCTCACCTGAGAATATTTTCTCCATTGATTTTTAGAGAGAGTGGAAGGGAGGGAGTGAGACACAGAGAGAGAAACACCGATGCCAAAGAAACACAGCAATTGGTTGCCTCCCATATATGCTTGATGTGGGGGCTGAAGCCTGCAACCAAGGTACCTGCCCTTGACCAGAAATAAATCCTGTACCCTTCAGTTCATGGCTGAGGCTCCAACCACAGAGCCAAACCAGCTAGGACTGATTTGTGTCTTAATACCAGAGAAACCTTAATGTCACTGAAAATTAATAGTCATCCGCTAGTATTCTTCCAGGATTCTTCAGGACAGTGATTCACCTGCATCAAGTTCAAGCTCAGTGCCTCACAAGCCACTGCACCTTCCACTATCCACTGAGCACCCTTCTATGGAGAAACCTTGTCCAGAGCTTTAGCTTCTGGAAAGTGCTTAATCATTGCAGTTGCAGTTCCTGGGCCGATGCTTGTTCCTGGGTGTCCAGGGCTGCTTCTCAAGGGTAATGGCCCTCACCCTGTTAAGGTATCTTTGTAATATCCAGTTATAAGATTAATGGCTCAAATGTGATGCCACATGTAAACACCCTGATAAGATCTGACTTAATGAAAAGCAAGCAGAGACTTTCTTCTGAGAACATATGTCTTCTGAGAAATTCAAAGCAAATTGAAGACAGCATGTAAAATGTCTAAGGAAAAGAAAAAGTTCTAAATGAGAACATTTATCATCATCATAGATTCATATGAGCTGTCAAGACACAATAAAGATTTTAACTCATTTTGTCTCTGGCCGCCTTTTCTATAAGGACCTTCATTAACAATACTTGCTGCTTGACCTGTTTCTGCTCAGCCACATCTCCCACCATGGAGGACAGGCTGTGAATTATATCTTTTCAAATGGGTGTCATTGATTTTAATATACCTTTAATAATATTACAGCTTAGTGTTTTAATTACTTATACTTTTTGATATTTCTGCCCTCCAGCAATTTTATCTAATAAATCTGATAAGTGCAATAGACTCTGACACCCAATAGATTTTGGGCATACAGCATATGATAGGGAAAGACCATTTTTTCTGTAGTGAACTCACAGATGGATCAAAGGTGTGCCCAAAGGAACCCAGTCACTCTGGCCTGCTGTCCACAAAAGGAAGAGGCTTTTGAAGGCTCAGCTGCAGTGACACATTCTTCTTGGGTCTGTAGCAGTACAACCAGAATCACTGACATATTGTTTAGATGACAGCTTCATTCTGCCATGAGCCAGTCCTGCATTGTCTACCTTAGTCTTATGCAACACTCTTCTGTGCTTTGCTAGTTCTGGGTGCTTATCATTAGCATTTAGCTTCTTATATTCCAGCTAATTCCATTTGTTTGCATTTAGCTCACTGTTGCAGGTTGAATTGTGTCCCTCCAAATGAATATGTTGAAATTCTAACACACACTCTCAGTCTGTGAGCTTATTTGGAAATAGAATTGTTTCTGATCTAATTAGCTAAGTTAAGATGAGGTGATCCTGGAGAAGGATGAGCTCTTAAGCCAATGTAAAATGTTTCCTTACAAGAAGGGGAAATTTGGACACACACAGGTCCATAAGGAAGCTAATGTGAAGACAAAGAGAACAGCATCTGTAGCCAAGGGATGCCTAAGGCTACCAAGATGTAGGAGAGAGGCAAAGAACAGATTCTCTCACAGCCCTTAGAAAGAGCTACTGCTGCCAATCTTTTTAAAAAAATTCCTACCCAAGGATATGTTTTCCATTGATTTTTCAGAGTGGAAGGGAGAGATGTTGGGGGAAGGGGAAAAAGAGAAATATTGATTCATTGTCTCCTTCACACACCCCAACCAAGTATTGAGCCTACAACTGAGGTACATGACCTTGACTAGGAATTAAATCACAAGCCTTCAGTCTGTGGGCCAATGCTCTAACCACTGAGAAAAACTGGCCAGGGCATAACACTACCAATCTTGATTACACAGCTAGCCACCAGAACTTCAAGACAATAAATACCTGATGTTCTAAGCTATCCCTTTGTGGTACTTTGTTAAGGCAGCAATAGGGAACCAATACACCCACCAGTGGATAAATTTTGTAAGGCTAAAATTTAACTTTATTAATCTTTGTAACCATGAGGTAGTTATTCAATAAATGGTTTATTAAACTTAATTATACGAGAGGTGGAGAACAACAAGGCACAAAGCTGATCTGTTGGAGAATAAAACTGGATGATGGTAAAAGATGAACTCTTCCATTGCTGGGGAGATGGAATGGGGGGGCAAACAATACCAAGTGACAGATATTTTATCAGGGATGGTTCAAGTCTATAGTCACAAATGGTAAGCAGGTCTTCAAGCACACCTCTAAATGTGTGCCTTGCAATATTAAGGTCACAGGCAAGTAGGCTCAAATAAATCATGGAAGGCTGAGCCCTGGGACCCAGTTTACTTTTACTCAACTCTAATACAATGGGACAAGAAATTTAAGAAGGTAATGGTGTGGCTCGAGGGAAAACAGTGGTCTCTCTGGAGATAAAAGTTCTTGCCAAAACTGGAAAGCAGATTATAGGAGACACTGTGGACACAGAAGATATTATTGATACTTAGACACTGGAATTATTCAAAAAAATCTCACGTGTTGGAGACCAACACAGGGAGTACCTGGGAAGCCTCACATTGACCTGATATTGAATAAGATTCAGTTTGTACTGGAGGTCCAGCTAAAGACAGATCTGTCTCAAGATGGTCTTTGAAAAGTTCTACTTTTGCCCAGCCAGCATAGCTCAGTGGTTGAGAATTGACTTATAATCTAGGAAGTAATGGTTTGATTCTGGGTTAGAGCGCATGCCTGGAATGCCTGCTTGATCCCTAGTGTGGGGTATGCAGAAGGAAGCCAATCAATGACTCTCTCATCAATGATGTTTCTATCTCTCTCTCTCTCCCTCTTCCTTCCTCTCTGAATTAATAAAAATATATTTAAAAATAAAAAGCTCTAGTTTCTACAGGATTACAATAGACTTACCAAAGTCTGGGATAAAGTAATTTGATACAGTCCACCTACTTTTGGTGTCAGTTCACATCTAATTGAAGTAAGTAACTCTAATTATAAACCAGCGATTGACTCAAGAAGTTGTAAAGTGGCTGCTCCTATTATGCAAACAGCTTTAGGGATTTTCCATTAGGCCTATACACTTGGCCTAATTTCCATTTTTTAAAGTTTGAATTACTTGCTAAAATGACCACTCAGGAGTCTTAGTCTAGAAGTAGCTTCTCATTTATGACACTGGCCTGGCCCCATTATCATTTATGCTCCTGATCTTGGACTTAAAGTTTAGCATGGAACAAACTAATCAAATCCCTTCATTTTCCTTAACATTTTAAAAATTCTTTTCAAGTAGGATATAGAATAATGTTGGCCTAAATTGCTTTAATTTACATATATCTAAATGCAAATTCTAAGACTAAATTCCAGAGGGAAAAAAATCATAGCTGTCCTACTTGTAACAAACATTTTCAGTGTAAAAATGTCTAAATGGAAATAAAGTATGGCTAAGCCAGATGGACAGTGAAGTGACGGAACTAATAGAGTTTTTTTAAAAAGCAATTGGTTTTATGGTTTTTGTAACAAGTGAGGATCATAGAAAACTTAAAAATATAGAATATTATAAAGAAAAAGATCACCCAAAATTACACTACCCGAGCACAGCAACTGTTGAGATATTTCAGTTTTTTTCTCTATGCAAAACATCATTTCCCCCCATCCTTTCAGATTTAATCAGAGCCTCACCAGCAGGATTAGAAGAAATGCTCAGGCATGTTAAACCCTATGGTGCATGGAAGTGGGATGGAAGGATGTCTTACAAGAAAAGTTTTGTTTGATCTTGTGCAATCAAGAATATTTTGGAAAGGGATTTTTTCTCCATTCTACACTGGTCACTACAATTATCTAACCTTTTAAGGATCTTTGACATGGCATCTTTGACATGGCATCTCTGTCCATGGCTTTTAATGTTTAGCCCTATCACCCCTTTTTGTCCCAATTCCTCACCACACACTTGCACTATTTCTGCAAATCATTACTTATAGGTTGGATGTCACCATGGACATAGGCATTTGTCTCCATTAATGAGGAAAATTAATGAGGAAATTTCTTGACATTTCTTCTGTTTCACTTCCTTTCCTCTAAAAATATTTGACTTATAACCACCACACCCTACAACCTGTCATAACCTCTGGGAGGCTGGGTGGAGTTGGAAATGGGGTCCACTGATTGTCTGGCAACTTTTACTTTTGGTCCTACCACAAAATCTTAGCTGAGATAAGAAAATACAAAGACTGGGTAATCTTTTTGAAATGTCAAGAAAAAGACACACAAGAGTAACCCAAACAAATACTTGTTACTAAATTTTTCTGCCATATATGTGTGTGTGTGTGTGTGTGTGTGTGTGTGTGTATAAATTTTTGTGCACCGGGCTAATATATATATATATATTAGCCCGGTGCACAAAAAGTTGTGCACTTGGGAGGTCCCTTAGCCCAGCCTGTGCCCTCTCGCACTCTGGGACCCCTCTGGAAATGTCCACCTGCTGGCGTGCCTGGTCAGACTGGGTGAAGGGCTGATGGCTGTTTGCAGGCTGGCCAAGCCCCCGAATGTGGACCCTCACCCCACTGGGGTGTGGCCAGCCTGGGTGATGGGCTGAGGGCCGTTTTCAGGCTGCCCACAGTTCCTTCAGGTTTTGGGTCCCTACTGGGGTACTTGGCCAGCCTGGGTGAGGGGCTGATGGCTGTTTGCAGGCTGGCCACAGTCTCTTCAGGGTTCAGGTCTCTGCTGGGGTGCCTGGCCAGCCTGGGTGAGGGACTGATGGCTGTTTTCAGGCTGGCCAAGCCCCCCAGTGGAGACCCTCACCCCATTGGGGTGTGGCTAGCCTGGGTGATGAGCTGAGGGCTGTTTTCAGGCTTTCAGGCTGCCCACAGCTCCCATTGATCCAACGTACCAGCAAGGTTGGCTAGAAGCAAGTTTCTGGGCTTTATTTATCTTCTATAATTGATATGCTGTTGCTTTAAGCCAGGCCTAGGCAGGTACCAAAGCCTCTGTTTGCTTCAGCTCTGTGACTTCTATAATTGAAAGAATGTTGCCTTAGTTAGAGGCCCAGCCGGCCAAGCAGGCAGTTTCCTCCATTGCTGATGCAATGGAAGCCTGCTGTTTGCTTCAGCTCCGTGTTTTCTATAATTGCAACTATGTTGCGTGAGCCGAGAGAGGCTCAGACGCCCTAGCAGACAGTTTACTCCTGGTGCAACGGAAGTCTCCTGTCTGCTTCAGTTCCGTGACTGCTGGCCTCCATCTTGCCTGGGTTAATTTGCATACAGCCGCTTTGATTGGCTGGTGGGCATGGCTTAGGCATCCCATAGAAATGGTCAATTTCAATATTACTCTTTTATTAGATTATATATATATTAATATATCTTTATTGATTTCAGAGAGAAAGGAAGAGGGAGAGAAAGAAACATCAATGATTGATCAGGTGCCTCCTGCCCATCCCCCACTGTGGATGGAACCTTCAACTCAGGCATGTGTCCTGATGGGGAATTGGATCATGGCCTCCTGTTTAATAGGTTGATGCTCAACCACTTAGCCACACAGACTGGGCTGCCATATATTTTTGGTATAACTACAGTGGTACTATATATACAATTCTAAATTTTATGTTTTGTCTATATTATAACTAAGCATTTTTCAATATTGTTAAAAACTCTAAGGAAATGTGATTAAGAACCACATAGGGTTTAAACATGAGTGTGCATTTATGCATGTAACATTGCAATATGCAGCATAGTGTAGGAGCCATGAGAGCAAGTTGTGCAGCCAGACTGTCTGGATTTTAATCCCAGCACTGCCATCTATTACTAACATAATTTAGGTAAGTTAACCTCACTAAGCCTCAGTATCTTCATTTATAAATGGGCATGAAAGCAATATGTATTCATGTTGTGAAAATTAAATGAACCAATATATATATAAAGCCCTGAGAAGAGTGATTTGCACACTCAAGAAATGCTGACTATTGTTTCAGTACATTGCCATGCTGTGCCATTAAGATATGGGCTGTAGATAGCCAGCCCTCAGTTGGAATCTCAGCTCTATCATCTAAGCTGGGTAAATTATCTAGCTTCTCTGACTTCAGCTTTCTTATCTATAAAATAAAAATAGTTGCACATCTTTTCAGAATTCTTGTATCAATTAACTCCAACATTAAAGTAAATTCCCCAGCACAATTCCTAGCATAAATGAAGTGTTCAATACATTATAACTTAATCTTTCCACATCCCCTGTGCCTGAAAGAAAGCCTTCTAAATAGTAAGCATTCAAAAATACTTGTTGAGTATTTGGTTCATTACATACTTATGTTAATGCAAATATTTATATAGATCTGAAAGGATACACACCAACTTCCCATGTGGAATAAGATTGGTGAGAGTTAAAGTTTACAAAGATAAAAAATGTACATTTTACTTTTGTTATTTAAAAATACTTTTAAAATAAACCTACAAAATAAGGCAAGAATGGGGTCTCATAGCAGCCTGGGTTTAGTGAGCCATCAGAATGTTACTAGTAGCATGAAGGAAAAAGTTGAGTGGCATATTTTTTTTCCATATCTTACTAAGATATTTTATTTTATTTTTGTTAGCGTATGCTTAATTTCTGACTTGTCTTTTTTTATATCTTTGACTTACTCACTTAAGATCCTTAAATGTCTCATGAAGATCCTTGAGTATCCTTATAACCATGGTTTTGAACTCTGTATCCAGTAGTTTGTTTGTTTCCATTTCTTTCATTTGTGACGTGTTTCTTTGTCTTCCTATTTTTGCTGCTTCCTTGTGCTTATTTCTATGTATTAGGTAGAGCTGCTATGTCTCCTGGAATTGGTAGAGTGACCTTGTGTAGTAGGCTTCCTGTAGGCCCAGTGGCTCAGCCTCCCATTCTCCTGAGCTGGGCGTTCTAGGTGTATCACTGTGTGGGCTGTATGCACAATCTTGTAGTTGAGCCATGATTGCTGTTGGTGTCACTGGGAGTAAATGACTGCCAGGCCAATTGAATGTGAGGACCAGCTGTGTGACTACAGTGGGAAAGCTGTTGTGCAGAAAACACCCCTATGCAGCAGGGCTTGCTTCGGTGAAACTTTGGTGCTCACTGAGTCTGCCCCTTGTGTGTGTTGCTTATTGATATGCAGAGATGTAATCTGCTATATCTGAAGCTGTCCACCAGGTGCACTGGCTGTAGGGCCTTCAGAGAGGTGCAAAGTCAGCCACTGTCTGGGACCACCCTAGAGGAGCTAATTATATTGAGCTTGGAAGTGCCCAGGTGAGGCTCAGCTGTAAAGCAAGGCAGGCTGTTTTATTATTATTATTAATTTGAAACTTTGAGCAGGTCACATTCTGTTTTATACTCACTTCCATGGCTACAATCAAAATAATTAAAAATAATGTGTTAGAGAAGATGTTGAAAAATTGGAACACTTGCGCATTGCTGATGGAAATGTAAAATGTTTCAGCCACTATGGAAACAATTTAGCAATTCCTTAAAAAGCTAAACATATGCCCAGCTGATGTGGCTCAGTGGTTGAGCACCAACCTATGAACCAGGAGGTTATGGTTCGTTTCTAGGTCAAGGCACATACCCATGTTGCAGACTCAATCTCCAGTTGGGGGCCTGCAGGAGGCAACCAATCAATGATTCTCACTTATTATTGATGTTTCTCTCTCTCCCTTCCTCTCTAAAATTAATAAATAAATAAATAAATATATATATATTTATTTATTTATTAAAAACAAAAGCTAGACACAGAATTACCATATGACCCAGCATTTCTATGCCTTGGTATATGGACAAAAGGATTTCAAATAGGGACTCCCAAAGATACTTGTAAGATAATGTTCATTGCAGCATTATTTGCAATATATAAAAGATGAAAACAGCTCTACTGTCTACCAACGGGTGAGTGGATAGACAAAATGTGTTACCTACACTGATAAAAGAGAAAAATGCAAATTGACCGTACCTTAATGATTCCCACCAGCCAATCAGGAGTAAGTATGCAAATTAACCCAACAAAGATGGTGGGTTAATTTGCATGCACAGGTGCAGAGCGGCAGGGGGGCAGGGTGGGATGCTTTCTGCACCACCCCAGCTGCTCTGGGCCTCTGGGCAATGTGGGAAGATGGAAAGGCAGCTCCCAGCTGGAGCAAAGGCAGAAAGATGGCTCCAGCTGGAGTGAAGGCAGTGCCAGCAGCCAGGGGAAGGAAGGCTCATTCTTGCACAAATGTTTGTGCATTGGGCCTCTAGTCTATACTAATAAAAGGGTAATATGCTAATTAGAGCAGGTAGACTGGACATCTTCTGGATGTTCTTCTGAACAAAGCCATGGTGGCAAGGGCCAAAACAGAGGCAGTTAGGGGCAATCAGGCATCTAGGAAGAGTGGTTAGGGATGATCAGGCCAGCAGGGAAGAGTGGTTAGGGGCAATAAGGCTGGCAGGGGAGAGTGGTTAGGGGCAAATAGGCCAGCAGGGGAGCAGTTAGAGACAATCAAGTAGGCAGGAAGAAGGGCTAAGGGTGATCAGGCAGGCAGGCAGAGATGGTTAGGGGTGATCAGCCAGGCAGACAAGTGAGGGGTTGGGAGCCACAGTCCCAGATTGCGAGAGGGGTGTTCAACTGGCAGTTGGACATCCTCCAAGGGGTCCTGGATTGGAGAGGGTGCAGGCCAGGCTGAGGGGATCCCCCCCATGTATGAATTTTGTGCACTGGGCCTCTAGTATACATATAATGGAATATAATACAGTCATACAAAGAAATGAAGCTCTGATACATGGTATAACATGGATAAACCTTGAAGACACTATGCTAAGTGAAATAAACCAGATATCAAATAACAAATATTGTGTGATTCCATTCCTATGAAATTTCTAGAATAAACACATTCATATAGACAGAAAATAGATTTAATATAGCTAGAAACTGGGGAAGGGGAGAATGAAAAGTTATTGCATAATGGTTACATAATTTCTGTTTGGGGTGATGAAAAAGTTATGGAGTGCTCACTTCGGCAGCACACATACTAAAATTGGAACAATACAGAGAAGATTAGCATGGCCCCTGCACAAGGATGACACACAAATACATGAAGCATTCCCAAAACAAACAAATAAAAGATTTGGAAATTGATAATAATGAGGGTGGTGAATAATTTTAAATGTAATTTTTGCCACTAATTATACAAATAGTGAAATGGCAAATTTTATGTTATGTTATATGTTTTACAATAAAAATTTCCAATGCAAGAAGCAGCTGCCCTGTGATTGTGAGGAGCTGTAGGGAGGGGTCTAGGGTCAAGCCTCAGGCTGACCTGTGGCAGGGCCACAGCTTGGAGGGCAGAGCTATCCTAGCATAGTTAAGCCTGACATTATAGCCATCCCTAATTCTTTTCTAAGTAGCTAATGGGCTGTGGGTGGTGCAGTAAGGGTTGCCAAAACAAGAAATTTTGTATACATGTTAAGCTACCCTTGTTTTAATTAGACCATAAAATTAAGCATCAACTTGCAGGCTGGGTCCTTTGTGTCCTCACCCAGGCACAAGAGATCCATTGAGCTCAGCTGTATTCTCTTGTCTGTTTTTTCTTCAATCCTTCACCACCTCAAGTTCACCTTGGCCATGTTGGCACGGCACAAGGAGCAGCCACTCCATGAGCAGCCACCACCCAGGATCTCCCAAGTAGTAACCACCACCCACAACTGTGTGAGGAACAGCCACCCCATGACCATGCAGGGAGAAGCCACCACCCACAACTGTGCGAAGAGCAGCTGCTGCCTGTAACCATGCGAGGAGCAGCCGCTATGTGATTGTACTAGAAGCAGATGGCCTGCGACCACTGGAGGAACAGCTGCTGCCTGTGACTCTGTGACCTATCAACAAGCTCACAACTGCAGGAAAAGGTCCTGTGCCACTTAAAACCAGATCCTTCAGTAAGAGCAAAAATGGGGAGACAGAAGAACAACCCCCAAAGGAAAGAAAAGGAGGAATCAGCTCTAACCAGTTTGGCTCAGTGGATAAAGCCTGCGAACTCAAGGGTCCCAGGTTCAATTCTGGTCAAGGGCATTTACCTTGGTTGCATGCACATCCCAGTGGGGAGTGTGCAGGAGGCACCTGATCGATGTTTCTCTCTCATCGATGTTTCTAACTCTCTATCCCTCTCCCTTTCTCTCTGTAAAAAAAATCAATAAAATGTATTTTAAAAAGAAAAGGAGGCATCACCAGAAAAGGTACTAAATGAAACAGAGGCATGTAATATGTCACAAAAAGAATTCAGAATAAGGGTCATACAGTTCCTAAACCAGGTGGATAAGAAAATCAACAACCTATGTAAGAATCAGGAGAAAATAAATAATGCATGATATAGCTACAATAAAAACATAATAGAAGCTTTCTACAGTAGACTATGAGAAGTGGAGGACCAAATTAGTGAATTAGACAAGGAAGCAAATCACACCCAATCTAAACTGCAAAAGACAGGAGGAGAGCCTAAGGGACTTTTGGGACAATATGAAATGAAGCAACATACAGATAATAGGGGTGCCAGAATGACAAAAAGAAGAGCAAGGGTTAGAAAACCTATTTGAAGAAATACTGTCATAAAACTTCCCTGA
>PVJC01021943.1:0-27790 GCA_004026665.1 Murina feae | reverse complement strand
GGTGCTGCCAAGGGGTCTGGGAGCTGCCAAGCAGGACCCCGGCCCCTGCAGCCTTGCTCTCCCGCTCCCCGGTGCCCCACAAAGGGCCTGGGAAACCCACCAAGCAGGCCACTGACCCCCCGCTGCTTCTTTCCCACTCCCCAGCCCGCCACCTTGCTTTCCCACTTCCTGGTGCCCTGCAAGGGGCCTGGGAAGCCCACCAAGCAGGCCACTGACCCCCTGCTGCCTCTTTCCCACTCCCCAATGCCCCGCAAAGGGCCTGGGAAGCCCGCCAAGCAGGCCGCCAACCCCCTGCCACCTCTTACCCGCTCCCCGGCCCGCCACCTTGCTTTCCCACTTCCTGGTGCCCTGGTGCCCTGGTTCCACTTCCAACTGCCAGCATAGGCAGGCAGTTGCAACAGAACCCTTTGGTTTGCTCAAGTTCCATGGCTGTTGGCCTCCATCTTGGCTGGGTTAATTTGCATACAGCCGCTCTGATTGGCTGGTTGTGACGGTCACATTCACATGTTTTGCTTTTATTATAGAAGATTATTATTTATTAACTAGAGGCTCGGTGCACAAAAATGTGTGCACTGGGGGGGTCCCTCAACCCAGCCTGTGCTCTCTCATAGTCTGGGACCCCTCGGGGGATGTCCACCTGCTGGCTTAAGTCCACTCCCCAGGGTATTGGGCCTAAGCTTGCAGTCAGACATCCCTCTGGCAGCCCAGGAGCTATTGAGGGATGTCCACTTACTAGTGGGGAGCAGGTTTAAGCTGCAGTCAGACATCCTTAGCGCTGCTGAGAAGGCGGGAGAGGATCTCACCACCACTGCTGTACTGGCAGCCATCAGCCTGGCTTGTGGCTGAGCAGAACTCTCCCTGTGGGAGCGCACTGACCACCAGGGGTAGCTCCTGCATTGAGCGTCTGCCCCCTGGTGGTCAGTGTGAGTCACAGTGGCCAGTCATTCCCCATCCTTCTGTTGTTAGGGTCAATTTGCACATTACCCTTTTATTATATAGGATAGAGGCCTGGTGCATGGGTGGGGGCCGGCTTGTTTGCCCTGAAGGTGTCCTGAATCAGGGTGGGGGTCCCACTGGAGTGCTTGGCCAGCCTGGGTGATGGGCTGAGGCCATTTTCAGGCAGGCCACACCCCCTTCAGCAAAGGGGATCCTGTTGGGATGCCTGGCCATCCTGGCTGAGGGGCTGATGGCTGTTTGTTGCCTGGCCACAGCCCCTTCAGTGTGGGGGTCCCCACTGGAGTGCTTGGCCAGCCTGGGTGAGGGGCTGATGGCTGTTTTCAGGCTTTCCACAGCCCCCCTGGGACCTAAGCACCCAGCAAGGCTGGCTGGAAGCAGATATCTGGGATTTATTTGTCTCCTATAATTGAAACTTTTTTGCCTTTAGCAGAGGCCACAGCTGGCTAGGGCAGGTGGGAAGCTTGGCTTACTCCATCGTTGGGGCAACCAAACCTTCTGCTTGCTCCAGCTCTGTGGCTGCCATTGGCCAACTTGGTTGGGTTAATTTGCATATAGTCACTGTGATTGGCTGGTGTGCGTGGCTTTGGGTATAGCAGAGTGACACCAATTTGCATGTTTCTCTTTTATTAGTGTAGACTAGTGGCCTGGTGCATGAAACTCATGCACAGCGAGGGGGGGGGGTCCCTCAGCCAGGCTTGTACCCTCTCCAATCTGGGGCCCTTCACAGGATGTCTGACTTCCAGTTTAGGCCAGATCCTGGGAAAGCTGGCTCTTAACTGCTCACCTGCCTGCTTGCCTGATTGCCCCTAACTACTTCTGCCTTCCAGTCTGGTTGCCCCCTAACTGCTCCCCTGCCAGCCCAATCAATACTTAACTGCTCCCCTGTCAGCCCTATAGCCCCTAACTGCCCTCCCCTGCTAGCCTGATCACCCATACCTGCCCTCCCCTGCCACAACCTCCCTCCTCTGTCAGGAACCGCCTCCTCCATACAAGGCATGAGAGATGCTGGGACCGGCCTCCTCCATACTGCACAGAGTTGTGGGACCCCCAGGCTTCACCACGTGGAGCAGCCACTGGGCCCCACTGTGCATGTGGCCATCTTGCGATGGCCATTTGTGGTGACCATCTCATAGTGGCTATCTATTGACAATGTTGCGCAAGGGCATCACTCAAGGGCATGATGCCACCTAGGCTTTTATTATATAGGATTATTGCATTATTTTTCACAGAAGGAACTATAAACCTACTTTTTCTACACCCTGTATAAAACTACATGCAATGGTTTAATATTACTTTATACTATTCTTCCCCTACAGAGAACAAGAAGACAAATATTATCCAATATGAAGATGGCTTAATTTTGAGTGGCTATCCTGGATATATTCCATTCCTCCCTGCATATCCACCCTCCGACCATATCTACCCTCTTTTGTGCCTTGGATGATGGGCCTTTTTAGATTGTACTAATAGTCTCCATTCTGTTCTACTCTGGCATCTTGTCAGACGCACTTACAGAAGATCAGATGTCTAGAGAAAAAAAAGAGTTCAGGATACAAGTTTCAAGTTAGCTATGATTTCATTTCCTTCCTGAAGGCTGGAGCTTTAGCTTTATCTGGATTCTGGGAACCATGTTATCTTTACCCCTTTAGCTCTAATGATGTGATAGATCTATACGTTTGCCATCTTGAGATATTAATTAAAACTTATTGATTTTCCGTACCTTGTTATTTTAACCCTATTAACAATTTTAAAAAGTCCCTTTATTAAATTACCTTCAATTAGTCCATTTGAATATATGCTATATATTTCCTGCCAGAACCCTGACTGATACAATGGCTTTACTGGACAGTAGACTATTTACTGCCAGAAAAAAGGAATTCACAGAATGTTCAAAAATCAAAACTATGTGGTTTTATTATGGTACGTGTTACCAAGCATTTATTGGCATGGGTAAGGATCCTATATAGTAGGTCAACTCTTTCAGTGATTTAGAAGTACACGTTGTAACTAGTTTAGCAAGGAATTTTTATGGGGTATAAGCTTTATATGGAGGCTCTATTAGTCATAATAGACTAAATTTATTGGCAGTAACAATTTCAAGGAATTAACACAACAAAATTTTATTTTTCACTCAGTTAAAGTCTGATGGGAGTTTGGGCAATTTCTCATGGGAGGCTGTCTTCTATGCAGTGACTCAATAATCTAAGCTATCATGTCATTTCATGATCCCAACTTAATGTTTCACCCCTAACATCCTAAAAGTTGCAGAGGGAGACGAGGCAATTGTCCAGGGCCTTTTTACTACAATTACATTTCAATGATGAGTGCTAATCATTTAGCTCCCAAAACTTCAAGAAGGATTGTAAGAGGTTTCTGTATACCCAGTAAAGGAGTCATATGCCCACAATATGAGATTTGGTAAACACATCTGTTGCAGGTGCTATAAGACTGGTTTTATAGTTGAGGTGAGTATTTCGTTACATATATTTAAAAATTTTATAGCTTTGATCTTCCATTTGTCTCTTAGGGTAAAGCCACTTTTTTATGGAGCAGAACCTTTGTCTGTCCTTAGTACCCTCTTGGCATGCTACCAGAGTTAGGGATGTCTTTTTTTATTAAGATGTGTGTTCTTGTAGAATATTTAGCATGAACCTCTGCACTTAAAACAGGAGACTAGAGTAGCTTCAGAGTTCCATTCCAGCAAATCATCAGAAAATAGAGTCTTAAAATCTTTGCATAAGGGATCTTAAAATAAATTACCCTTTGATACTGGTTGTTATATTTCATGTAAGTTTGCAGATTAGATTGTTGTTTACTACATTTCATAGCATTGACCCTATAAAGAACCAAAGATAAATTCCTTCCATGATAAGAGGAAAAGTGGTGCTTTCTTGAATATCTTAATCTCAAGGACAATATCAATTCTATAGATTGTTATATTTTCTTTTCATGTTGGCTGCTAATCCTTCCAGCAAGTATACCTTGTTTCAAAATATACATTTGGCTTCACTATTCATTTTATTTCATCTTCCTGCAATTATTTTCCTTTTTCCTGATTTTATCACCATCTTATTTCCATTTTATATTGCTATATTGTTTACATGTTTATATGCAGTCTTATAAAATAATATATAGCTACATATAAAGCCAAATACTGCTACCTGTATGAGTACCTAAAACTTTTCATACTCCTCTGGAAAATTTCTTTCTGCAGTGTTAATTTAATGTTTTGTGATAAGAGCACAACATAGAGTTTCTTTTTTTTAATCTATTTTTTTGTATTACATATATGTCCTTATTGCCCCATTGCCCCCCATTACCCCACTTATGCCCTTGGTCCCCTGTTGTCTGTGTCCATTGGTTAGGCTTATATGCATACACACAACATAGAGTTTTAAGGTATGCTTTTCTTTAACCTAAGGAAGCATATTCCCTGTAAATCAAGTTAGTATTTCATGCAAGGTTGTCAGAAATAGCATCTCCATATTTGCTCAATTGTCTAACATAATATGACTAAATAGACTCATCATTAACTAAGATGAAAATGTTGAAAAATACATGAAAGTTTGCTCCCATTTACTTTGGACATGGGAATAATCTCAACAGTGAATCATTTAATTCAGGTGTTTAAATCTGAGGTATAATCAGCAATCAGTGATTTGAGGCTCAGGGCTGGCTAGCTAATTTATCGGGCTCCTAAATCTCTGATTCAGAGCCTGGGGCAAATATTTCTAGAGGTTTGGGACTTTGCTTCCTTGAAGCCTGCTTTCCTTTGCAGCTTTTACTCCAAAGAAAAGAAAACATGAATGTCTGTCTATGTATCAGAGCACCAAACTATTGTCTGTCTATCTCTCTATCTACCATCTATTAATCTATCTATCTGCAGTTTTCTTTTGTTTTTGTTATTCCTTTACTGTTCTCTTAGCTTGGTGTTCCTGCCCTTTTCTATCTCAGTTACTGATATATTTTTCTTCCCCCACTGTTCAAAATGTCTTTCATTTTCAGTCTTCTCTCTTTGTTTAATATTTATCCAATATAATAAAAGCCTAATATGCTAAGAGTCTGGTTGACTGGTTGGCTGTTCCAATTAAAGCATAATATGCTAATGAAATGCCAAGGCCACTCAAAGGCTTGTTATGACATGTACTGACTACCAGGGGGCAGACACTCCAACCAGTAGGTTAGCCTGCTGCTATGGTCAGGCCATTGGGACTGAGCAAGTTGGGCTGGACATGCCCTGGAGCCCTCCCACATTTTCTCCCCAGCTGGCCAACCTCCTGCATCTCTCCCTGGCTCTGATCATGCACTGGTGGGGTCCCTCAGCCTGGCCTGTGCCCTCTTGCAATCTGGGACACCTCGGGGAATGTTGGAGAGCCAGTTTCGGCCCCATCCCACAGGCCAGGCTGAGGGACCCCACTGGTGCATGAATTCATGGACCGGGCCTCTAGTTTTATTATATTTCCTTTCAGTTCATTGGCCTTTCTTCCATCTTATCTCTAAACTTCAGAGAATGGGTAGCACGTAGCTTGGCTTCTACCCTCTTCCCTTTCCCATCTGCTTTTTCACTCTGCTTGCTGCCCAGCTGAACTGGTTACTGCAATAATGTTTTCAAAGGCAGTGTCATTTGATGCACAGGGCCTGGTGGATTGTATGAAAGAAAAGGAAAGGTATCACTGTTCTCACTACATTTTTAAAGGGAATATCCTATATGTTTATAGCTTTCTTATATTGGGGAATGTTTCATCTATGCATTTTTCTTCTAAGAAGAATTTAAAAGTGGTTATTAACATTTTTTTCTTCATACCATGGAAACATATAGGCCAATTAGGAGAATTCATGGCCCTCTCCCTCATGTGGCAGTTACTTTTTATAATCATCTGATCTCCTCCTTCTACCACACTGCTGGTCTCTTCATGTAAAAGGATCCATATTCACAAGACTCCTCTCATTTTTGACTTTGAGAAGAACAGAATGCCCATCACAAATTAAATATGTATTCTGTTGGATTTAATATCTTGAAGAACTGGCCAAATTTCAGTTTTTTTCCTAAAAATTACTGAGTTAGTTTATTGTTACACATCTTTGGTTAAATATTCTGAGCTTTGTGGCAGCCTGGTAGTCTGCCTGTCATATTGCTTTTTATTTATTTACTTATTAATGGTATGTTGATTTTTAGATAAAAAGAAAGGGAGAAGAGAGAAACATTGATGTGAGATCAGTCATGGCACATGCACAACCATCCATGTGCCCTGACCAGAATAGAACAAGCAACCTTCTGGTGCATGGATCAAAGCTGAACCAAATGAGCCACACCAGCCAGGCTTCTCATCTTTCTTTTCAAATATGGCTGCCTTCCTGAGGGGGGGAACAGTAGGGAAGTTGATTCAAGAAGCATAGAGATTCTTTAAGTTACAAAACATTGAGTCATCCAATTAAGTGAAATAGTGGATTGCCCAATCAAATCTTGAGTTCTATCCATAATTTTACTTACCTTGAAAAGTAATAATTAATTTATAAATCATTTAGTGTAGCACTTACAGTATGCAAGTTTGTGTTTTTTGTTTGTTTGTTTACCCTCTCAGAGTTTAAGGGCAAGATGGCTAGACCACATATTGGAATCAATGGGGAGTTAAAAAATGTACTTAAATTTGAGTATCACATCTACTAATTCTGATTTATTTGTTCTAGGTGTGAGATTGACATATCAATATGTAAAAGCTCTGCAGATGACTCTAATGTTTAACCAATTAATATTAATTGTTGAAGGCAGTGTTCTCAGAATGTTGTTCCACACTAGCAGCTCAAAATCAGTATCACCTGGGAACTTGTTAGACAGGAACATTATTGGGCCCCATTTGTACTTACTAAATCAGAAACTCTAGATGTGAGGCACAACAATCTATTTTAACAAGCCCTTTAGGTCACAAATTTGCAAACTTTTTTTTAAATTTAAGGATATATGTTGTAATAGCTGTAGACAATATATAACAAAATGAGGATGTGTTCCAATAAACTTTATTTATAGTCAGAGAGCTGGGCTGGATTGGGTCATTTAACAATCATTTTTTGATACTTGCTCTAGGTGATTCTGATACATGCTAAAGTTTGAGAAATTTTGGTAAAGGGGAAATGACAAATTGTTAGAAAAATGCTATCAGGTATGAATTATTTGCTAGGGAAGAAAAGGGTGCCAAGATGGTATATTAAAATACATCTAACACAGATTTGTTGTGTAGGAAAAGGATTCTAACAAATTATCAGCTAGTAAGAGTTAGATAAAAAGGCAAGGAGAGAGCATTCTTGGCAAGGTGTGTGTGTGTGTGTGTGGGGGAACTTATCCTCTACTCCATTCATACTTCCTCCTTACTGCTTTATTCAACTGTCAAGGACATCTCTGCATTCCTGATTTTGTTTATTCTACTCCTTCTTCTTGGAATATCCCTTTTCTTCTTTATTATCCCTTTCAGTTCTATCTGTTCTCCAAGGCCCAGTTAAGATTGCAAAGGGAGTTTAGAATCTACTTCCTGTGAGACATTAATATGTCTGAGAGACTCCACCCACTCATGAGAAGGCAGATGCACAGCCTTTAGGTTTAAGAGCCAAAGGGCTTCCAAATTCAACTGCAAAGTTGCAGGTCATATTGGAAAGATGAAATTGATCAGCAAATATTGAATATTCAAAGATCTTAAAAATGACATGAATTTTCTATGATTTCTAGTTATAATATTGCAATGAAAAGTATATATTAAATTCAATATTATTCTATGTTAGTTTCAGGTGTACTTGAGAATAAAATTTATATGCAGTTATTTAAAAATAAAACAAAATAATTTAAAGAAAGAGTCTATTCCAGAGAACAAGTCATATGGGATGAGACTAAGGTTGGACACACAAAAGAGAAACAGGGCTAGACTAAACTAGTCCAATGACCACTCTAAACCATAATAAGAATTATTAGCTCTTCCTTAGTGAAGAAACCTGAAGGCTGTTATCCAAACCCACTATCAATTCCTTATGGTTGTTGATATTTGTCCATTCAGAGTAAATTGTTTTTACTTTTCATTATTGACAGTGAATTGTCATTTTCAGTATGTAGTTCTGATATTCAAATAAAGTTCTATTTTGAAAAAATTTTGAATCAATATGCATACACTGAGTAGGACCTACCTTTTTTTTAAAAAAAAAAATCTGTATTGTTGAAGGTATTACATAAGTACCCCTCTTTGCCCCTTGACCCCTTGTAGCCTACTCCAGTCCCCTACCCTGGCCTTCAACACCCTACTGCCTGTCTATTTAGACTATTTAGAACTTGGTGACTATTTAGAACTTGGTGGCTTGGCTTGTATAAAATCAGATAAGTATAGAATTCTGTATAGAATTCTGTGTTAATGAAGCTTATTTCACTTTGGGTCTGCTGCCAGTTACACACAAACATATGAGACACAGAGAGAATGAAAGTGAAAAAGAGAGAGAGGAGTGTGTTTAGAAGGTTATTTCAACACAACATTAATGTAGGGTATAGAAAAATGATAGATTATTTTATGGCTGGAGAGGTAGGTGGGGACTAGAAAATGTCAGACTCCATATCTTATGCTAAGTTGGTTAGACTTTATCCTATAGACATGATGAGTCACTTATATTCTGACACTGAAGAGAAGTGACATGATTAATTTTGAATTTTACAAAGGTTCTCTAAAATTAGGTAATAGAATAAACTGGAGAGAGGAAATCCTGGGCAGAGAGACAATAGTCATTTTCATTTTGGATATGTTGTACTAAGACACCTCTGGAACTTAACTCTTTTCTCATTATCTCACAACTTCTTACATCACATAATCAACTGAAACTCTCTATTCAAATCTGAGTCCTTCTTAGAGTTAACAAGTCACCTAATGATCTAAAATTAACTATAATTACATATGTATACATAGAAAAACTTACAGAAATATTAAAACAAAACATATTTTAGAGAAATCAATTAGTCCAGCCTCCTCATTTTACAAATAAGTGTTATAATTATAAGAAGTTTTAGCTCTGGCTGGATAGCTCAGTTGGTTAGAGTGTTGTCTCAATATGCCAAGTTTGTGGGTTCAATTCCTCAGGTCACATCCTAGTATAAAAATCAACTAACAAATGCATAAATAAGTGGGATAACAAATCAATGTCTCAGTCTCTGTTTCTCAAATCGATATAAAAAAGGTGAAAAAGGGAGAAGTTTTATGTTAGCACTGTGGTAATCACAAAGAAAAAAATGTGTGGTAGATAAATAAAAGTTAAAGATAAGGTAATCAAAACATCCCACAAAAAATTAAATCGCAAAGGAAGACAGCAAGATTAAAGAAAAGAACAAAATAATTACAAAGCAGTCAAAAATAATTTAAAAATGACAATATTAAGACTTACCTATCAGAATTACATGAAATATAAATTGATTAAATTCTCCAGTCAAAAGACAGAGTGGATGAATGGATAAAAACAAAATTAAACCAAGTTCAACAGGAGACTTATATTAGCCTTAAATGCATCTATATGCTGAAAGTTAATGGATGGGAAAAGATATTTCATGAAGGGTAATCAAAATAGAGCAGGGTAGCTATTCTTAAATCAGACAAATTATCATTAAGTAAGAAGTGGTCAAAGAGAGGATCCAAAAAAAAATCAGAAAAGAAAGAGGCAAAATAACAACAGACTACATAGGAATACAAAGAGTTAAAAAAAAAAAAAACTACAACGAACAACTCTATTCCAACAAACTGGTCAATCTAGAAGAAATGGACATATTCCTAGAAAAATATGACCTTCCAACACTCAATCAGGAAGAATAAAAAAATCTGAATAGGCCAATAACTGTGAAGGAAATTGAAGCAGTAATCAAAAAACTTCCAGCAAACAAAAGCCCTGGGCCAGACAGTTTCACAGGGGAATTTTACCAAATATTCAAAGACCACTAAAACCTATCCTCCTCAGACTATTCCAAAAAATTCAAGAGAAAGGAACACTTCCAACCTCCATCTACAAACCCAGCATTACCCTAATCCCAAAATGAGATAAGACACCACAGAAAAGGAGACTTACGGCCCAATATCCCTGATGAACATACATGCTAAAATGCTCAACAAAATTCTAGCAAATTGGGTCTAGCATTACATTAGAAAGATTATACAGCATTGCCAAGTGGGATTTATTCTTGGGATGCAAGTATGGTACAATATACACAAATCAATAAATGTGACACATCACATAAACAAATTGGAAGATAAAAATCACATAATCATTTCAATTGATGAAAAATCATTTGATAAAATCAAACACCTTTTCTTGATAAAAATTCTCAGTAAAGTGGGAATAGAGAGATCATACCTCAACATAATAAAAGCCTTATATGACAAATCTACAGCCAACATCACACTCAATGGGCAAAAACTAAAACCATTTCCCCTAATAACAGGAACAAGACAGGGATGTCCACTGTCACCACTCCTGTTCAGCATAGTACTGGAAGTACTAGCCATAGCGATCATGCAAGAAGAATAAATAAAAGGCATCCAAATTGAAAAAGAAGTAAAACTGTCATTATTCACAGATGACATGATATTGTACATAGAAAGCCCTAAAGACTCCATCAAAAACTAGTAGAACTAATAAATGAATTCAGCAATGTAGCAGGATACAAAATTAATACCCAGAAATCTATGGCTTTTTTATTTACCAATAATGAACTCACAGAAAGAGAAACAAAGACACAATTCCATTTACCATTGCACAAATAAAAAAAAATACCAAGGAATAAACTTAACTAAGGAGATAAAAACCTGTACTCAAAAAACTACAGGATGCTGAAAAAAGAGATAGAGGAAGACATAAACAAATGGAAGTGTATACTGTGTTCATGGATTGGTAGAATCAACATCATTAAAATGTCTATACTACCCAAAACAATCTATAGATTTAATGCAATCCAAATTAAAATACCAAAGGAATATTTCTCAGACCTAGAACAAACTCTCCAAAAATTCATATGAAGCAAAAAGGGACCCTGACTAAGCACAGCATTCTAGAGAAAAAAGAACAAAGTTGGAGGGATCACAATACCAGACATCAAACTATATTACCAAGCCACAGTTCTTAAAACAGCCTGGTAGTGGCACAATAACAGACATATAGTGCAATGGAACAGAACAGAGAATTCAGAAATTGATCCAAGCCATTATGCTCAATTAATATTTAACAGAGGAGGCAAGAGCATACAATGGAGTCAAGACAGTCTAATACATGGTGTTGGGCAAATTGAACAGATACATGGAAAAAAATGAAACTAGATTACCAACTTACACCATACACAAAAATAAACTCAAAATGGATAAAGGACTTAAAGGTAAGATGGGAAACCATAAAAATCTTAGAAAAGTCCATACACTGCAAAATAGCAGGCATATGTCATAGCAATATCTTTATCAATATAGCTCCTAGGGTAACAGAAACTAAGAAGAAAGTAAACAAATGGGACTACATCAAAATAACAAGCTTTCGGACAACAAAATAAACCATCAACAAATCAACAAGAAAGCCTACTGCATGGGAGAACATATTTGCCAACATTATATCTGATAAGATTTTAATCTCCAAAATTTATAGGGAACTCATAAATCTTAACAAAAGTAAGATAAACAATTGAATCATAAAATGGGCAAAGGACTTAAATAGACACTTTTTGAAAGTGCACATACAGAAGGCCAAAAGACATATGAAAACATGTTCAAAGTCACTAATTAGTCAGAAATTAAGCATACATTGACTGAAATAAAGAATAATATACAGAGTTTCAACAGTAGACTAGAGGATTCCAAGAATCAAATAAATAATTTGAAATATGAGGAAGCAAATAACACCCACCCAGAAGAGCAAAAAGGATTCAAAAATATGAAGATAGTGTAAGGAGCCTCTGGGACAACTTCAAGTGTAGTTGAAGTTATGGGGGGTGTCAGAAGAAGAGAGAGAGCAAGATATTGAAAACCTATTTGAAGAAATAATGATAGAAAACTTCCCTTACCTGGTGAAATAAATAGACTTACAATCCAGGAAGCATAGAGAATTCTAAACAAGAGGAATCCAAAGAGGACCATACCAAGATACATCATAATTAAAATGCTAATGGCAAAGGACAAAGAGAGAATCTTAAAAGCAGCAAGAGAAAAACAGTTACCTACAAGGGAGTACCCATGACTGTAAGCTGACTTCTCAACAGAAACTATGCAGGCCAGAAGGGAGTGGCAAGAGATATTCAAAATGATGAATTGTAAGAACCTACAACCAAGATTATTCTACCCAGCAAAGCTATCATTTAGAATTGAAGGTCACACAAAGATCTTCATAGACAACAAAAAGCTAAGGGAGCTCATCACTACCAAACCAGTATTGTATGTATTGCTGAAGAGAATTCTTTAAGAACACATACCTATCAATAATTGAATCTGAAAGTCAAACAAATAAAATATCTGATGAACAGAATACACTGGTGAATTGAATAGAATCGGGGTATGGAAATGTAACAGATAGTTGATTCTCAGAGGGAATGGGATGTAGGGGTGGGGAGAGATTAGACAAAGATTTTATATGCATGTATACATTACCTATTGACATAGACAATAGGATGGTGAGGGCCTGGAGTGGGGTGGGAATGGGGTATAGGGAAGCTATGGGGGAGGTTGGGGAAGAGGGACATCAGAATATTCTCAACTATAAAGATTAATTTAAAAAAATTAAAAAATAAACAAAATAAATTAAAAAGTAAAATAAATAAAAGGTTAATGAATTTTAAAAGATTAACAAAAGTGAAAGGTCTTTAGGTGGACTAAGAAAAAGAGAGAGGCTCAAATAAATAAATACATATAAATAGAAGAACCAGTACAACAAAAATTAAATATATTATAAAGGACACCTATGTACAATTATGTGCTAATATAATGGACCTCCTAGAAAAAAATGGATAAATTCCTGGAAAAATACAACCTCTAAAGACTGAATCATGGAAAAATAGGAACTCTGAATAGACTAAGAATGAGAGGAAGTGGTTGAACCATTAATCTAAAACCTCCCATCAAAGAAAAGCACAGGAATAGATGGATTTACTGGTATATTCTACCAAATCTTTAAAGAGGAATTAATACCAAACCTTTCCATACTCCTCTAAAAATTGTGAAGAAGGGAACACTTCCCAGCTTATTTTAACTAGCATTATCCTGATACCAAAGCCACACGATAGTACTGCAAGAAGTGAAAACTACAGGCCAATATCTCTGATGAACATGGATGCAAAAATTCTCAACAAAATGCTGCTCAACCAAATTCCACAGGAAATTAAAAAGATGTTAGATTATGATGAAGTAGAATTTATCCTTGGGATGCAAGAATGGTGCAACATATGCAAATCGGTTAATGTAAAACACTTTACTAACAGAATGAAGACTTTAAAAATGTGTGGTCATTTCAGTAGATGCAGAAAAAGCATCTCACAAAATTCAACATCATTATGATAAAAACTCAACAAATCAGAAATGTACCTCAGTATAATACAGGTCATATATGATAACATCATACTCAACAGTGAAAAAATCAAATGGTTTCCTCTACAATCAGGTATAAAACAAGGATACCCACTCCCAGCAATTGTATTCAATATAGTACTGGAAGTCTTAGACTGAGCAATGAATTATGAAAAATAAATAAAAGGCATACAAATCAGAAAGCAAGAAGAAAAATTGTCTTTGTGAGCAGATGACATGATCTTATATATAGGAAACTTTAAAGATTCCACCAAAACAGTGTCTGAACTAATAATTACACACAGTTTCAGGATACAAAATCAACATATAAAACAAGTTAATAAGCTTCATATTTAATACAATAACAAAAAAGTATCTAAAAAGAAATTAAGAAAACAATCTCATTTGCAATAATGTCAAAAATTATAGAGTACATTAATAATAAATTTAATCAAGCAGCTGAAAGAGCTGTATGCTCAAAACTATAAAACACTGGTAAAAGAAATTGAATAAAGCACAAATAAATGGAAGAGTAACTTATATTCATGGTTTGAAAGAATTAGCATTGTCAAAATGTCTATACTCACGCAGCTGGTGTAACTCAGTGGTTGAGCCTGGACCTATGAACCACGAGGTCACAATTTGATTCCCAGTCAGGGCACATGCCTGGGTTGTGGGCTCTATCCCCAGTGGGGAACATGCAGGAGGCCACAGATCAGTGATTCTCTCTCATCATTGATGTTTCTCTTTCTCTCCCTCTCCCTTTTTCTCTGAAATCAATAAAAATATTTTTTAATATCTATACTCAAAGTGATCTACATATTCTAATGGCATTTTTTTACAGAAATGGTAAACAAAAAAGATCTTAAAATTCATATGAGACTAGAAAAGACCCAGCATAACCAAAACAATCTTGAGCAATAAGAGCAAATCTGGAGGCATCACACTTCCTGATTTCAATTTGTATTGCAAAGCTATAGTAATTAAAAACTGTGATATTGTCTTATAAATAGACATGGAGACCCCCCCAGAAACATACACATGTATATAGTCCATTAATCTTCCACATGTGGGACAAGAATACAAAAGGAGAAAAGATAGTCTCTTCATTAGGTGATGCTGAAAAAACTGGATACCCACATACAAAATAATAAAGTTTGACTCATATTTTACACTCACTAAAATCAGTTCAAAGTAGATTATTGGATAGAGAAGTTGTATGAGATATATATATATATATATATATATATATATATATATATATATATTACTTGGCCATAAAAAATGAAAACTTCCAATTTATGGCAACATAAATGGACCAATAGTGTACTATCCTAAGTGAAATAAGTCTGACAGAGAAAAAAAAAACACCATACAATTTCACTTGTATGTGGAATCTAAAATCAAACAAACAAAATAAATGAACAAACAAACTCAGATACAGAGAACAAATTATGTTTGCCAGGTGGGAGGAAGTTGTTTTTTTTTGGGGGGGGGGACGCTAGGTGGAAGGAATTAAGAAGTACAAATTTGCAGTTACAAAACTGTCATGCGGATGTAAATTACAGTGTAGGGAATAATAATACTGTAGTCAATAATACTGTAGTAATTATGTGTGGTAGATTTATTAGGGGAGTTACTCTGTAAGTTATATAAATATCTAACCACTATGCTGTACATCTGAAACTAATAGTGAATGTCAAATGTAATTGAAAAATTAAAAAAACAAGTGCAAATCATGTATCTGATAAGCAGTTAATACCCAGATTATATAAGGAATGCTTACAACTTAATAGCATAAACAACAACAAATACTTCAATCAAAAAATGGACTTGAATAGACATTTCTTCAAAGAAAGTAAACAAATGGTCAAAGGATAAATAGAAAGGTGCCCAACATCAGTAATTATCAGGAAATTGCAAATCTAAACTATAATGTGATATAACATCATGCCTGTTAGGATTACTATCAACAAAAAGACAAAATAATTTGATTGTTTTGTGTTGAGTTGTCTGAGTACTTTATATAGTTTGGATACCCTTTTTTGGAACTATCATTGCAAATATCTTCTCCCATTTGGTTGGTTGCTTTTTTGTTTTGTTGGAGGTTTCTTTTGCTGTGCAGAATATTTTTGATATAGGCCCATCTTTCATTTATTTTTGCCTTTACTTCCTTTTATTTTGGGGTCAAATTAATAATAATTAATAATAACTTAGGTCTATAAGTTTAATACCTCCTTTTTCTATGCAATTTATTGTTTCAGGTCTTATACTTAGGTCTTTAATCCACTTGAGTTAATTCTTGTATATGGGGACAAACAGCAGTCTAGTTTCATTCTTTTGCATGTGACTTTCCTTTTTTTCCAAGTCCCATTTATTGGGTTTCAGATTACACTGAATATTAGCCAGTCTCTTTGGTTAACATTAGCCATTAGTCAATCACTGAATATGAGACATAATGTATGTACATGTTTACACATATTCATTACATAGATAAATTTACAAACATTTTGGAGCAATTGAAAAGTTATAATTATATGTAAATACCCCTCAATTTAAAATAAACATTTAAATATTTTTCTCAAAATAAATACTTAAAAAAGAATCTTACTTCGTATGTACAAATAATTCTAAGAATTAGAAGATGTTAGTTTGGATTTGTTCAAATTATTTTCAGATGGGTGTGTTCCTGCAAATGAACACATCTTTGTAATTGAACATAATATGATTTTCCTATTCAAAATCAGCATTTAGAGTTTGGATTCAAAGTAGAAAGAATGAATTCCCAAACATTTGTGGTATGTGTAAGGAAGGCAATAGAGGAAAGCAATAGAAGAAAACTAAGGCATGTATAATAGTTGTTCCTGAAATAAATAAATATTGCCCATGCTTACAAATCCTGAGTATAAAGACTTATTTAACTGATATTTTTTCATTCTTCTCAGGAGGCCTCAAATTATCTGAACTATGTGGATGTTAATTCTGGGGATGTGACATATTCTGTCTACACTTATTCTTTTGCCTCTAAGACATTTTAAAAATCACCCTTTAGACTATATTATGAACCTTAAATGATACCAACACCTCTTAAAAATAAGTATAAAATTAGAATATCAACACTGGTGGAATTGATAATATCCAACACATTAATGGGTACTTATTTACACATATGTACTTTGTTTAGTAATGTGCAGATAATAATGTCATCTTTGAAACTTTCATGTGTTTTTCTTTTTAATTTTTATAGCCTTAACAAAAATGTCCACCTCATTTTCAAACTACCAAAATTTAGAATAAACAATATTATTAGCTTTTGTTTCCTCTTCCCAGTTTATCTGTCAGCATGTATTCAGTGGAAAGTGGAATTGTCTTTCACTGTTATTTCCTTTGAATTCCTAAAGTTATCACTTCTTTTATTTATTTATTTATTTATTCATTCATTTATTTATTTATTTATTAAATTTTGTTTTATTGCTTAAAATATTAAAAAGAGTAGTACATATGTCTCATTTTTTCCCCCTTGACCTCCCCCGGCCTCCCCTACCCTCCAGTTTCTTCTGTCCATTGGTTATGCTTATATGCATGCATAAAAGTTCTTTGGTTGATCTCTTACCCTCCACCCCCCCCCACCCTCCCCAGCCTTCTTGCTATAGTTTGACAGTCTTCTAGATGCTGCTCTGCTTCTGTATCTATTTTTGTTCATCAGATTATAATGCTCTTTATTATCCATAAATGTGTGAGATAATGTGGTATTTTTCTTTCATTGACTGGCTTATTTCACTTAGCATAATGCTCTCCAGTTCCATCCATGCTGCTGCAAATGGTAAGAATTCCTTCTTTTTTACAGCAGCATAGTATTCCATTGTGTAGATGTGCCACAGTTTTCTAATCCATTCATCTGCTGATGGGCATTTAGGCTGTTTCCAAATCTTAGCTATGGTAAACTGTGCTTCTATGAATATAGGGATGCATATATCTTTTCTGATTGGTGTTTTTGGTTTCTTGGGATATATTCCTAGAAGTGGGATCACTGGGTCAAATGGGAGTTCCATTTTTAATTTTTTGAGGAAACTCCATACTGTTCTCCATAGTGGCTGCACCAGTCTGCATTCCCACCAGCAGTGCAGAAGGGTTCCTTTTTCTCCGTATCCTCTCCAGCACTTGTCGTTTGTTGATTTGTTGATGATAGCCATTCTGACAGGTGTGAGATGGTACCTCATTGTTGTTTTGATTTGCATTTCTCGGATGAGTAGTGACTTTGAGCATGTTTTCTTATGTCTCTTGGCTTTCTTAATGCCCTTTTTTGAAAAGTCCTTTGGATGAGCTCTTACCCTCTATCCCCCCACCAACATTTGGCATATTTCACAGACCTAGAACAAACTCTCCAAAAATTTATCTGGGATAAAAAATATATATATCCCGAATAGCTGCAGTGATCCTGAGAAAGAAGAACAAAGTAGGTGAGATCTCAATACCAGATATTAAGCTGTATTATAAAGCCACTGTTCTCAAAACAACCTGGTACTGACACAAGAATACACATACAGATTAAGGTGACCAGATTTAAAGTGGTACACCATTGAAGGGGGGGGGGAGTCTTTTCTTTTATTTTTTTATTATTACTTAAAATATTACAAAGAGTAATCGGGACTTTTTTAAAATGCCGTGGAACGTGGGACAAACTGTTAAAAATCGGGACTGTCCCGCCAAAAGCGGGATGTCTGGTCACCTTAATATAGATCAATGGAATAGAATAGAGACCCCAGAAATCGACCCTAACCAATATGCTCAATTAATATAGAAGGATCATACCTCAACATAATAAAACCATATATGACAAACTTACAGCCAACATCATACCCAATGGCAAAAACTAACACCATTTGCCCTAAGGACAAAGACAAGACAGGGATGTCCACTTTCACCACTACTGTTCAACATAGTACTGGAGGTATGAGCCATAATGATCAGACAAGAAGCAATAAAAGGCATCCAAATTGGAAAAGAAGAAATGAAATTGTCATTATTCACAGATGACATGGTATTGTACAGAGAAACCCTAAAGACTCCATAAAAAAACACTACTAGACTTAATCAATGAATTCAGCAATGTAGCAGGATACAAAATTAACACCCAGAAGTCTATGGCTTTTCTATACACCAATAATCAACTCACAGAAAGAGAAACTAAACAACAACAAAAAAACAATCCCATTTACCATTTCAACAAAATATTAAGATACCTAGGAATAAATATGATGAAGGAGGTAAAGGATCTTTACTCATAAAATTACAAGATGCTGCTGGTGGGAATGCAGACTGGTGCAGCCACTGTGGAAAACAGTATGATGTTTCCTCACAAAGCTAAAAAATAAACTGCTGTTTGACCCAGTAATACTACTTCTAAGTATATATCCTAAGAAAACAGAAACACTAATCAGAAAGTATATATGCACCCCAATGTTCACAGCAGCACAATTTATAATAGCTAAAATTTGGAAACAGCCTAAATGCCCATCAGCAGATAAATGAATTAAATAAGAAAATTATAACATTAAATATTTATGAGAACTGTTTCAGGAAATAGCTATCCGTATACATTCCTGATAGGTGTGTGAACTGGTATAGTCTTCTTAGTGGTCAATTTTTCAATATGCCTTAGATATCTCTTAAAATTTGTTTGCTTTTTACCCTGCAATCCCACTTTTAGAAATCTGACTTAATGAAATAATCATGGGTCTATTACAAAATTCAGATATTAGTATGTTCAACACAGTATTGTCTTTTGTGTAGCAAAGAGTCAGGAATAAAAAGTTTTGCAACAGACATATTAGCTAAATTACTAGATTTTCACATAGTGTAATAATAATCATTTTTAAAATTAATGTAGAGGGATATTTACTTATGTTGAACATTTTAATCAGTTCTTTATTGTAAAAGCAAATTGCAAATAGTATATATAATATTATCTCACTTTCATTAATATAGATATAGACACATTAATCACCTATGTTATATTTAGTAAAAGCTAGAATTATATACCCTGATTTACTTGTATTTATCTCTGTGTAGCTTTTACTTTCTTTTCTGTGTTGTAAAATATTTTCTCCATCATGAAACAGTTGCTGCTATTATAATCCTATGGGTAGGAGAAGGTACTATTTAGATTCATTAATCTCTCTGTCAAGATTATTGTCTTTGATAGTTAATTTATATTAAAAATAAATTTACTGGGAAAAAAAATGGTGGTACCTCTACACAATGGAATTCTATGTTGCTGTAAAAAAGAAGGAACTGTTACCTTTTGCAACAGCATGGATACAACTGGAGAGCATTATGCTAAGTGAAATTAAGGTAGTTAGAGAAAGATAAATATCACATGATCTCACTCATCTATGGAATATAATGAACATCATAAACTGATGAACAGAAATAGATACAGAGACAAAGAAGCATTGAACAGACTTTCAAACTGCAGCAGGAAGGCAGGGGAGGGTTTGGGGGGGCGGGTAAGAGATCAACTAAAGGACTTGTAAGTATGCATATAAGCATAACAAATGGACACAGACACTGGGGTGGGGCATAAGGAAATGTGCTTGGGGAGGTCAATGTGGGAAAAAGGAGACATATGTACTACTACTTACAATATTTTAAACACTAAAAACTAAAAAAAAAAAAGAATTATATGTATGTGTCTCTTCTATGAGGAGGAGTTCTTGGAGAAATCTTGTTTTATAATTGAGCTTATTGGGCTAAAATTGGTTAACAAAACCATACAAAAGTTTCATTCAAGTGTACAATTCTATAATATTTCACTACTCTAAGTCAAGTCTCTTTCTGTCACCATTTATCCCTGCTTTGTCTTCCTCTACTTCTCCCAATCCTGAGAAATATTGGTTTTGGTTTGGGTTTCTCTTCTGCCAAAAAAGGATAGCAGAGACTGAATGCTATAGTATCTAAGTTAAACCAACCTTTGTGTCTCTCTTTGTTTAAAATGAATTCTCCAAAAGTATAGATGAGGCAGTTCCATAGGTTTACATTGCTTGCATTTATGTTATTAGTGATTTCTCTTAGTATATTAATTATTCTCTGTGTGATCAATAAATAATGCTGGAAACTGTTAATTCAATTGTTCCATTCATCAATGGACTATATTCACTAATATCAGAGCTTTATAGGGCTGCATGTTGTTCATGGAGAAGACCCCAGTATTTTAGGTTACCACAGATCTATCTTAAAATTATTCTGGTGAAGGGTGGTGACAGGTCTATTCTTAGCCTTCAGTGACTCTTTAACTTGGGCCTCCTTGGCTACAGAAAGAAATTCTGAAGGGAACCAGGTTGTTGTGACCTCAGATATAAATTCTTAATGAAGCTGCAGAAGTTCTTGTTAAATGGTAAATCCCCAGATTAAGAAGTCAGGGGTATGGGGGGGATGGGTGTTTCATTTGCTAGTCTGTCTAACCTCTTTGTCTTCATCAAGATGAGATGTTTCACCCAGTTGGTGTGGCTCAGTGGTTGAGCGTTGACCTATGAACCAGGAGGTAATAGTTTGATTCCATGGTCAGAGCGTATACCTGGATTGCACTCTCGAACCCCAGTTTGGGGGGTTGTGGGAGGTAGCAGATCAATGATTCTCTCTAACCATTGATGTTTCCATCTCTCTCTCCCTATCCCTTTCCCTCTGAAATCAATAAAAATATATGTTTAAAAATGTGATGTTTTAGAGTAAAATGACTAATGATAAACAAATGGAAAGTTTCTAAACACATTGCAAAGATTTTTATGTAATTCTCTGAATAAAGGGATGAGAGCAGGAAATGCCCTAAATTTAAAACTTTTTAGCTGGATGGTTCCCCCAAAGATGATGCTTTCAGTTGGCCAATATTTCATGATTCCCTTAAGATTTGTTAAATCATTTTTTTTCTGTTTGATTATGAATATGCTTTGCTTACTGTGTATAAAACTATGAAAGAATGATTAATGAATTTGCTGCATATACAGGGGTAAGCAAAGTAGGTTTATAGTTATACATATGGAAAATAATAAAACACTTAAAAATAATACAAGAATTAACTGTTGCACATACTCACAACTGTAAATCTACTGTAGCCCACCATATATATATATACATACACACACATTTCATTTCTGTGCTAGAATAATAAATTTAATTTTGTAATTAAATTCTGAAATATAGGTTTTTATATATAGTGTAGTTAATACAATGTGACAGTTCCACTATGAATACTAAAGGCTATTTGCTGTCTATAGTCCACATGGGCAGAACCTCAGTGTACTAGTGTACTGAAACAAGCTATACATGTGACTCATGGGTCACATGAAAAAACCCATTCATGTAACATTAAGACCATTAGGAACTTTTTTTTTCTTCTGTTTGGTGATGGTTTGTGAAAACAACCATTGACTCTCTGTTGAGTCTCAGTGTTGTGCAGCAGTCCTATAGCTATTCACTTTTTTTCCCCTGAGGCATATCAGTCTACCTATCTCACTTTGTTGAATTTGGCAGATGTAATATTACATGTTTTCTTTCGTGTTTGCACCATACCAAATTGTGGAAATAGCCCACACATATTAGGTTCAACTTGTTGAATTCATGTTTAATGTTATTCCTTTAATGCTTGACAACAATACCTCCATATTTCATAGCAAGCTGTAGTTAAGTGTGACTTCTGACCCTTATCAGGATCCAATAATTATTTACTCCTACTGACTGCTGCTGAGAGGTAATATCTGGGCATTTCATAAAACCAACATGATGGTTTTTTCTGGAGGGCTGCATCTGATAACTATTTTAATGTGCTTTGGTTAACTTTTTAAATTTATAGACATCTGTGGCTGGAAAAGACTTGAGAAGTCATAAATCCACACAACAGCCACATCAGCCCTGTATCTGCCTTTAAGTAGAATTTCCAATTTATGAGAGGCTGGTATGTTTTCTTAAAGATCCTAACTAAAGGATTTTCTTGACTTCCATAAATCACTCATTTTCATAACTAATAATTCTTACTGTTATGGAATTTTTCTTTGTATTAAACAGACTTGAAAATTCTCTTGTAAGAGCAGTTTGTTTTAATCTGCCTGATAAAAGGGTAATATGCAAATTAACCATCACTCCGTCACAAAGATGGCAGTGCTCATAGCCACAAGATGGCGGTGCCAAGTCCTCTCAGACCGCCAGAGTTCCCCAGTCCGGGTGGGGGGGGTGGCTGCTGAGAGCAGGCAGTGTGAATGGCCTAGTGGAATGCTTCCTTCATTGCCATGCCTGGATCGGGCCAGGCCCCAAGAGTCAGAGCAGACATGGACAGGGACAGGGGGCTGGCCCGCAGCTTCCATGGCCAAGTGCAGGCCCAGAGAGGAGACAGTGGGCCTGTCTCCTGCCGAAGAAGTGCAGGTCCTTCCTGTCTCCTGCAGAATGAATGCATGTCCCTCCTGTCTCCCGCAAAAGCAGTGCACCTCCCTCCTGGCTCCTGTGGAATGAAGGCGGGTCCCTCCGACCTCCCATGGAAGCAATACGACTCCTGGTGGCACGGTGCTGTTCCCGCTAGCTCCCACAGAAGTGGTAGGCAGCCTACTGAGCAGAATATCGCACAATGGGCTACTAGTAGTAAATACTGGAAATTGCTATTTTTCTTGGGAAAATATAACAAAAACTCAGAAAGCAATTACAAAACAACACAGTCCACTCTTCTCTTGACTGAATAATTTTAATTCTTCTTTACATCTTATTTGAATACATTTTACTCACATTTTTTATTATTTTCTAGATTCTATTCAAGCTTTTTGTATATCTTTAAAAATGTGTATTCCTGATATTCAGGAGAAAAAGATGGCGACCAGCAGGAAGATAGGGAGGGAGAGAGTGTGAGAGAGCCAGGGAGCGATAGAGGAGTGTGTGGACGTGTGTGGTGTGTGTGTGCATGAGTTAGGGGCAGTTAGATTCTGCAGCTCCCCTGAGGGGCTGCCAAACTGGGCAGTCTTAGACTGCAGATCTCTGCTGTCAGCACAGACACTCCGGGGCCATGAGACCATGCCATCCTGAGAAACAGAGCTGCTTGTGACTAGGATTCTGGACACAGCGCCACCCAGTCTGGTCTCAGAAGTAAACCAGGACCCTGCAACCACTGGGGACAGAGACCTGTGACCACAGCTACAGACCCACAGACACCAAGAATCCAGACATCCCAGCAGCGGATCTCTGTGAGTAACAGAACCCATCACCCTCCCCGCAGGCTCGCAGGCAGCACGAAAGTAAACAGAGCACATCCCCCTCCCAGCAGGCTCTGGGGCAGCTCCAAAGTACCTTATAGACACAGCCCTTGCTCTGAACTTGAGCCTGGGAACTTGGGAAATCTGAGAAACTGTTCCCCACGCCACACCACGGGGCAGGAATCTGTGCCTAGAAATGCACAAAGGCTGGGAACCTGTTCCCCACCACACAGGCGGCTGGAATCTGTGCCTAGAAATGTGCAGGCTGGGGACCTGTTTCCATGGCAAGTGGCTGCAGGAATCTGTACCTAGGAACGTGCAAACACTGCAGGAATTGGTGCCTAGGAACTCTGAACTCTGGGAACGTGTTCCCCACAGCAAGGGTTCCAGGACCCCGAGTGTGCAGACGGGAGGCAGCACTAAGCACCAGTGACTTGACTCTGTTTCTTATCACCTGCACCTGGGATCCCTGATTCCCAGTGCATTCACACTAAGAGCCAGTGGCTCCAATTCTTGGTGCTTGCGCACAAAGGGACCCTGATTCTCAATGTGAGACTGCGCGAAGCAACAGAAATGCCAATACTGGATTCTTGAGGAACTCTGATTTCTGGCACATGCTAGAGGGCTCTGATTTTCAACACACTCCAGTGGGATTTCTGTTTCAGCGTGAAGCAGGTGGGTCCCTGATTCTAAGTGCGCACACAAGGCCACATTGAGCACTGGCAACAGTGACTCTGAGTGAACCTGGTTCCCACCAACCTACAACAACCAAACATTTTAGTATTGGAGCTCTTCAACAATACTAAAGTGGTGAGAGGCTCCCACTGCAAATGGCCCAGGCCCACACAACTCAACATTTGAATCTTCTGGAGAAAGTCAGAATGGGAAGACAACATAATCCCCAGAGGAAAGAAAATGAGGAGCCACCAAGAAAGGAAATTAATGAAATTGAAGCATGCAGTATGACAGAAAAAGAATTCAGAGAAATGGTTGTACAATTCATTCACCGGATGGATGAGAAAATCAACAACCTATGCAAGAATCAAGAAGAAATGAAAAATGATATAGCTACAATCAAAAACAGCATGGAAGGATTCAACAGTAGACTGGAAGAAGCAGAGGACTGAATTAGTGAGTTAGAAGATAAGGTAGAGAAAGAAGCTCAATCTGAACAGAAACTGGAGAAAAAAAATTAAAAACCAGGAGGCGAGCTTAAGGGAGCTTTGGGACAACATGAAATGAAGTAACATACGCATAATAGGGCTGCAAGAAGGACAAGAAGAGCATCAAGGATTAGAACATCTATTTGAAGAAATAATGACAGAAAACTTCCCAGAAGTGGGGAAGAAAAAAGTTACACAAGTACAGAGAGTTCCAAGTAAGAGAAACCCCAAAAGACACACACCAAGAAATATCATAATAACATTGGCAAATGTACAAGACAAAGAGAGAATCTTAAAGGCTGCAAGAGAGAGACAGAGAGTTAGATACAAATGATCTCCCATCAGATTATCAAATGATTTCTCAACAGAAACACACCAAGCTAGAAGAGAATGGAAGGAGGTATACAAAGCATTACAAAGCAAAGGACTAAATCCAAGAATACTCTATCCAGCAAGACTATCAATCAAAATTGAAAGGGAAATCAAGATCTTCACTGAAAAAAAAAAGGCTAAAGGAGTTTATCACTACCAAGCCAGCAATGCAACAAATGCTAAAGGGACTAGTGTAAAAAGAATAAATAAAAAGGTAAGAAAGAACACAGACACAAAATAGAAATGACCTCAAACAAGTACCTTTCAATAATAACTTTAAATGGACTAAATGCTCCAATCAAAAGACATCAAGTGGCTGAATGGATAAAAAGACATGACCCATATATATGCTGTCTACAAGAGACCCACCTCAGAACAAGAGACTCACACAGACTGAGAGTGAAGGGATGGAAAAATATCTTTCAGGCAAATAGAAAGGGAAAAAAGCTGGGGTAGCAATACTTATATCTAACAAAATAGACTTCAAAGTGAAGGCCATAATGAGAGATAAGGAAGGCCACTTCATAATACTTAAAGGATTGATACAACAAGAGGATATAACCCTGATAAACATATATGCACCCAATGCAGGAGCACCCAAATACATAAAAAAAACCTCCTGGAAGATATCAAGGGAGAGATTGACAATACAATCATAGTAGGAGACTTAAACACACCACTGACATCATTGGATAAATCCTTTAGATGAAAAATCAGCAAAGAAACAGCAATCCTAAATGACTCACTAGATCAGATGGACTTAATTGACATCTTCAGAACATTTCACCCCAAAGCCACAGAATATACATTCTTCTCAAGTGCACATGGGACATTTTCAAAAATTGACCACATATTGGGTCACAAGCAAAGTCTCCCTAAATTCAAAAAGATTGAAATTAAACCAAGCATCTTCTCAGATCACAATGGCATAATATTAGAAATAAACTACAACAAAAACAATCCAAAAAACTTAAAAACTTGGAAGCTGAATAGCATGCTACTAAATAATGATTGGGTTACCAATGAGATCAAAGAAGAAATTAAAAGCACTCTGGAAACTAATGATAACAAAAACACAACAATCCAAAATCTATAGGACACAATGAAAGCAGTCCTGAGAGGGAAGCTTATAGCTCTACAGGCCTACTTGAAAAAACAAGAAAAAATTATAGTAAATAATCTAACTCTACAACTCAAAGAATTAGAAAGAGAGCAACAAAGAAGGCCCAGAGTGAGCAGAAGGAAGGAGATAATAAAGATCAGAGCAGAAATTAATGACATAGAGACCAAAAAAACAATACAGAAGATCAATGAAACCAAGAGCTGGTTCTTTAAAAGGATAAACAAGATTGATGAACCTCTAGCCAGGCTCACCAAAAAGCAGAGAGAGAGGACTCAAATAAACAAAATCATAAATGAAAGAGGAGAAATAACAACAGACCCCTCAGAAATTCAAACAATTGTTAAAAAATACTATGAACAATTCTACTAGACAACCTGGAGGAAATGGGCATATTCCTAGAAAAATACAATCTTCCAAAACTCAATCAGGAAGATTCTAAAAATCTCAATAGGCCAATAACTATGGAAGAAATTGAAACAGTCATCAAAAAGTTCCCCAGCAAACAAAAGCCCAGGGCCAGACGGCTTCTGAGGGGAGTTTTATCGAACATTCAAGGAAGAATTAAAACCTATCCTCCTCAGACTATTCCAAAAAATTCAAGAAGAAGGAACACTTCCAAGCTCATTCTATGAAGCCAGCATTACCCTAATATCAAAGCCAAATAAAGACAACACAATGAAAGAAAATTATAGACCAATATCCCTCGTGAATATAGATGCCAAAATACTCAACAAAATTCTAGCAAATCGGATCCAGCAATATATCAGAAATATCATACACCATGACCAAGTAGGATTTATCCCAGGGATGCAAGGATGGTATAATATCTGCAAATCAATAAACGTGATACATCACATAAACAAGTTGAGAGATAAAAATCACGTAGTCATATCAATTGATGCAGAAAAAGCATTTGACAAAATCCAACACCCTTTCTCTCAGCAAGGTGGGAATAAAAGGATCATTCCTGAACATAATAAAAGCCAAATATGACAAACCCACAGCCAACATCATACTCAATGGGCAAAAACTAAAATCATTTCCCCTAAGAACAGGAACAAGACAGGGATGCCCCCTTTCACCACTCCTGTTCAACATAGTACTGGAAGTACTAGCCATTGCGATCAGGCAAGAAGAAGAAATAAAAGGCATCCAAATTGGAAAAGAAGAAGTAAAACTGTCCTTATTTGCAGATGACATGATACTGTACATAGAAAACCCTAAAGACTCCATCAAAAAATTATTAGACTTAATAAATGAATTCGGCAATGTTGCAGGATACAAAATTAATGACAAGAAATCTATGGCACTTCTTTACACTAATAAAGTTTACTAGAAAGAGAGATTAAAAAACAATCCCATTTACCATTGCACCAATAAAATTAAGATACCTAAGAATAAACT
>PVJC01021942.1:0-27731 GCA_004026665.1 Murina feae | reverse complement strand
GGCTGGCTCCTGTATCTTTAAGGAGGTGTTGCTGCAGAAGCCTCTGACGCACTTGGGAGGGGCGGGGCCTCGGGGAGTTCGCCGGGCGGGGCGGAGCAAATAGCTATGGCGCTTCTCAGCCCTGTGCTGAGAGACACCAGGTCTCTGTGTCCCACGGTAATTGCTGCAAGCAATGCTGAGAGAAATCCGCTTTGAATTTTCTCCTGGTGCCAGTCAGTCCCCCTTCTCTGGGTGTCTGTGGGACCTCAGAAACTCGCCTGGAACTGGAGTTCAGAGCCGCTGGGAGCTTGTGGCTCTCTCCGTTTTGGAAAAAAACCGCGACCTCCGGTACCAGCCCTTCCCCGAGCCCCGTGTGCGTGCCTCCGTACCTCTGTACTTCGCTTCCGCCACTCCTCTGAGTCTCAGACTCTTCTCTAGTTGTAGGATTTTTACTCAGCCAGCCGTCCTGTGGGTGCGAGTGGTGTCCGTGTGTTCTTTTCATGGTTTTTCTGAAATAGTTGTTCACAGCTGCATATACGGTGTCTACCCTATGCCGCCATCTTGTTTCTCTCCCCATCATAATTTCTTTAACGTGACCTCATCACTCCTCTTTCCTTCCTCATCCCATACTCCTGAAAGTCTACTTATGCTCATTTTTGTAAACAGTCTTATTTAACTTCATGTGTATCTTGTTTTCCCAACTGTTAAAAGTTTTAGGACAATAGAAAAATTGTTCTTACATTTCTTTTATGCTTTTCATGTTGCCTGACACAGTACACACATGTAGCTGTTCCATCAATGTTAAATTAAACTATAAGAAAGCATACCCGCCAAACCCTTTGAAGGTATGCCAGTCTGAAGTTTTCTTTCTAAACCTACCACATGTATTGACTGAGCACTTTTTCAGCCATTCATGTTCAAGTCAGTTGATCAACATTGATAGTACTGTTACAGGCACCACCCAATTCACAGGCAGGAGGCAGCTGAAGCCAGGTTTACAGACATAAACTAAGGAGAGCAAAAGTCTTCTGAACATTGCTTTCAGGATGTCTGAATGTAGCACATTGAGGTTAGACTAAAATGCCATGAAAAAACAATGAGTGGCCTGAAGCTAGCCTACAGAGTCAAGAGTCAGACTCTACCTAGTTAATCTCTTTTTAGATAGACACACTGTATTATTCAAAGTTGAAAATGGAGTTTTGGAGAAAACTGACAGCTCAATTAAGTTTTTTATTTTTCTGTATGTTTTTCAAGAGACAAATCATGTCTCAAAAGAAATCCAACTGAGTTTCCTCTCTCTATTGTTTTTCCTCAGGAATTACAGATTATAAAAATTTATTATGGGTAATTGAAGAATTGAAAGAATGATCTTTAAAGTATTAAGGAAGCTACTTAATGCGTAGAAAAAATTTAGGCCATTCTTACCAACTATTCCCAGAACATACCTTTACATAATGCAGGTAGTAGTGTATATCAAAACACAAATGCGTAGCATTTTCCCTTAAATTAGAAAATAGACTTGAATGCTGTACTTTTTTTGACTGACAAAAACCTTTAATCCCAAGCTACAAACTTGTTCACTCTGTCCTGGGGTGACCTTTACTCATATTCTTTCCTGGCATTCTTCAATCTTTCAAGATGGAACCAAAAAAATCAAACTGTCCTAGTAAGGATGAGGCCATCCTGCTGAGAAATATACATTTTCCAAAGCAAAAATAGCCCATGAAGTCAATTGCTCAATATCTGGGAGACTGGATAGATGCCTGGCTCTTGGGCTACTTAGTTGCTTTCCCAAAATATCAAAAGACATCAATTGAAACCTATCTGATTCAAAAACACTTTGAGAGGTAGTCACATACATGATAATCACATCCTGAATGTCTTCTGTCCTGGACAGACACTGGGCGACATTGCAGAAATAGTCCATAACATAGGGTTTTAATTCTGAAGTCAAGCTCCAGTGGATGAAATTTAAATGATCAAGAAGCCTTACAGCTTATCATTTCCATCTGATTTTTCATCTTAGCATATGATTTCCATAAATTTAGGTGTTGAAAGATAGCATAAATTTTCTTATCATTCAACCTGTACAATTCTGTTCTCCCTAATACCTTGTCTCTTGCCCTCTATTTTCCACATAAAGGTCAAAGTATCTCTCTAAAATGCTACTCTGATCATGTCACTCTGCTATTTAAAATCCAATAAGGGTCTTCCATTGCTCTTAGGATGAAGTCCAAATTCCTTAACTTGGTTTACAGACCTGTTGGATTTGGCCCTGACTTATCGCTCCAATTTTCTATCTTTCCCACCTATCACCACCTATAATCACCACCACATAGGTCCTCCGTTTCCCAGCTCTATTGACAATCCTTCGTCCTCTACACTCTTGACTCCATGTCTTCAGCATTTTGTTCCGTCCTACTCTTACTCCTATCTCACACACCGCTCTAATGTAGACTTCAGTCCATGTGTTCACACAAACATGTAAAAATTAATGACTTGCGTGGCGCGAAGAATGAAATTTTACTATTAACTATTACACATTACAAATTCTGTAGTGATTTTATAGGCCAACATGTAATTCTAAACACTGTCATATTTTTGTCTTCATTTCCACCCCCTCCCACAAAAGTCAGTTTAAATGTATTATATATTATGCAATAACTTCAGTTTCAATGTAAAACAACACTATTAATTTGTAGAGTGTTATGACCATGTCTTTAATTGTACACTAATGAGATTAGAAGTGTTCAGCCCATCTGTCTGTGTTTGATTTGGCCTGATCTTGGCTATGTATTTATACAGCAACATTAACAGATATTTAATTCACTGAAGAAGTCATTTAATTTTCTCATTTGCTGCATGAACAGGTGGCGTGGAAGATGTCCTCTGAGGCCAGCTTGCTGCTGGCAAGACAACTCACACAAAACCTCACTGTCGTGCTATTCCTGGAGAAGAGTTTAGAGAAGGGTAATTTTATAAGATTGTAGTCTGAAGATGTGGTTTGTCTTTGCCAGCATACTTTAAAGAATGTGCTGGTAAGAGGTGCATAATTTTATGTGATTATTTTAGTTAATTGCTCATAAGAGTATGTTTTTATATAAAGGTGTAAAGGAAAGTGCCTTAAATACATAAGGCTGGAAGAGTTTAAAGCACTTGAAATGGTTTTTATTTTTGTTAAAGAGTGTATCAGAATCCTGTACACAATTGACTACCTCTGTGGTCCCTGGCTTGGCCTCTGGCTTTAAGAGATGTATTAGTCAACCATTCAAGTTCCCATACAGTAGTCCCACAGCCCCCAAGGAGCTGTGTCTTGGACAGTCCTTATATACTGGTGACTCTGGATAGCCTCAGCTGACTGGGTGCAGCTTCTTCTAACCTGGAAAAATAAATCAGCACCTGGGGATGGAAGGGAGAAATGTGGGGGCTGTTGAACTATTTCTGCCATCACTGGTTCCTGCTGCACAGACAACACAGTACAGCTGTGCAAGGGGTTGAGATATCCAGGACTCTGAGGCGTGGTGACTGACTATGACTCTGCTTGAGCCAAGTCCATGGGCCCTGTGGAACTTTTTACTTCACAGTGTCCCATCTGCTTCCTGAAAATCCCTATGCTCATAACCCCAGTACTATAATGCCATCCCACACTTCCAAAAATAGCAAGGTGCTTAGGTCTGGATATAAGTGGCAGAAGGCTAGGGTATACAAGCCACTAGAGAAGAATGTGTACATTTTCCTAAAGTTTTCAATTTGATGTTAACATGGCAGGATTACTCCTATTGTCTGATTCTAAGAGACATTTGGGTACCTGAGCCTTGTTTAAGTTCTCATCCCTAAGGTCAGAAAATATTTCTGGCAGGGTTGGCCTACATGGGCCGAGAGTAATAAGTCAGTAGGATGTTAATACCTAAGTGTGCTATGCTGGATCCTTGTATCTGGTGAAGGTGGTGGAAAGCACCTTGCCCAAGGGAGAGCTCCCAATGTGTGCTCCAAGTCTACAAGTCTTGAGAGGAGCAGTGTTCCTATGCTGTGTCCAGGACCCTGTAAATTCACACCTCCATCGTCATAGGGACACAGTTAGGCTTTGCTGTCTGTTTGCACAGATGTTTTTATCTTTCAGAGAAGTTTTGATCTTGTTTGATAAGTCTGTGACCAGCCTATCAACTTGAAGCTATTATTATCATTTGTTAATATGGGAGGGGTACAAAAGTAAACTCAGATATTCTATTCAGTAATTTATAAGACTGTCTGAATTTTAAGATAAAACATGAGATTTCAAGTATGGAGTCAGTGTTTTGGTGTGGCTTTGGGTTGATCTAAAGTGAGATTTGGGAGAGTGTGATTGGTGCCACGCTCTCAGTGATGGCAGAATGATGTAAATTCATTGTTCTCTGGCCTTAGGAACATTTCAGTACAAATGCTGTAAGAGCAGCTTTCTCCAGCTCAAAATGGGAGTAAATGACAAGGCCAGCTCTTTGTAGACTGCACTGCTGTACCCAGATGAACAGCATTAAGAGGGTGTCATCAAGTTCAGTCCAGGAACTGCAGATTCCCTGCTAGGGTCTGTGTCTCAACTCTGCCACCTACTGCACCAGCTTGGGAAAAGTACCCCTAGACACCTCAGTATCCTCATCTGAAGAAAGAAAGATGACAGTAACAGCCTACTCATAAAGTGATTGTGAAGGTTAAATGGGTTAATTCATATAAGGCTCTTGGAAATTGTCCGACATAGAGTAAGCACTCAGTAACTGCGGGCCCACTGCATCAATAGACTGCATTGGACACTGTGTAGATAAGTGACAGAGAGAGCCAGTGGGCCCTCCCACCCTGTCAGACTGACAACTTCAAAAATAAAATTAAAGAGTTCTGAGATGTGTGACCACTTAGATACATGTACATCCTGAAAGTATGCCCAACAGTGTGTAAAGTATTGAGCTTGGGTTATCACTGCTCACAATATCTCTTCAAATGAAAGATTATAAATCTATAGAAAAGTAGAATTTGTGAAGGGTTGATTATTCTAAGGGCTTACTCCATGTTTGCTGTGGCACTGCCTATACTGCAGTAAGAGAAGGGAAAGTCGTCACAACCACAGCCAACCTGAGTAAGTGCAGAGGGCTCATTGCTTCCTTCGGGTGTGGAAAGAAGACGACTTTGGAAATCGAGAGAAAAAGTGACTTAGAAGGGGTCTGAAGTCTAGAAGAGACTGTTACAGAAGTCAATGATAAGAACTTTGGTCATCTTCAGGGGGCAGGAGAGCCATCACTTGATGGATTCCCAGCACCAGATAGCTGATGCCCAGGTCACTAAGCTATGCCCAGCAGATACTGCAAGGACAGACAGCCATGCCCATGTGGGATAAGACACTACTTTCCCAGTGCCAGAAAATACATTAGGTCCTTTCACCCAAGCACTTAATGTCACCTCTGAAAAGAAAGGCAAGTTAAAGTGGAGAAAACAGAAACTCCAGGAAACAATATTTATCCCATCATGAACTTGACAATGACCCTATATAATAAAAGCCTAATATGCTAAGTGTCCAGTCATCTAGTCATCTATTCCATCAATCAAAGTGTAATATGCTAACGAATGCTGTTTGCTCAACTGCTTGCTATGACATGCACTGACCACCAGGGGGCAGATCCTCTGACCGGTAGGTTAGCTTGCTGCTGAGGTCCAGCCAATCAGAACTGAGCAAGATGGGTTGGACAGTCCCTGGAGCCCTCCCGCATCCCTCCCCTGCCCAGATTGTGCACCAGTGGGGTTCCTCGACCTGGCCTGCACCCTCTCACAATCCAGGACCCCTCAGGGAATGTCAGAGAGCCTTTTTTAGCCTGACAGCAGAACAACCAGTCACTATGATGCACACTGATGACCAGGGGCAGATGCTCAATGCAAGAGCAGTCCCCTAGTGCTCTGTGCATTCCCACAGGGGGAGTACCACACAGCTAGAAGCCAAGCTCATGGCTGGTGAGTGCAGCAGGCAAGTGCAGCTGCAGTGGCAGGAGACTCTCTTGCCTCTGTGGCAGTACTAAGGGTGTCCAGTAGAGAGCAGGCCTAAGCCAGGAGTTGGACATCCCCTGAGGCCTCCTGGACTGCAAGAGGGTGCAGGCCAGGCTGAGGGACACCCCCCCAGCCCAGTCCTGAGTGCACAAATTTCATGCGCCAGGGCCTCTAGTTGAGAAAATAACATTTGAAAAAAAAATCCCTGGATTAGACTGACTATGACAAAATAGAAAGATGAGTTCTCTGTTCTCAAGAGTGAAGTTGAGCTCAGAATCTAATCTAATAAAAGAGTGATATGCAAATTAACTGTCTCTCCAGGACACCTAAGCCACACCCACCAGCCAAGCCATGCCCACCAGCCAATCAGAGCAGGCTTCCATTGCAATTGCCTGCCTAGGCTGGCTGAGCCTCTGCTCACAATAACAGTGTTTCAATTATAGAAGCCACAGAGCTGAAACAAACAGGAGGCTTCCTTACCTGCCTGGCCTTGGCTCAAAGCAACAGTGTTTCAATTATAGAAGATAAATAAACCCCAGAAACCTGATTCCAGCCAGCCTTGCTGGGACCTTCGGTCAATGGGAGCTGTGGGCCGCCTGAAAGCCTGAAAACAGCCCTCAGCCCCTCACCCAGGCTGGCCAGGTACCCCAGTAGGGACTTAAACCCTGAAGGGACTGTGGGCAGCCTGAAAACAGTTCTCAGCTCCTCACCCAGGCTGCCCAGGCATCTCAGTAGGGACCCAAAACCTAAAGGGACTGTGGGCAGCCTGAAAACGGCCCTCAGCCCATTACCAGGCTGGCCAGGCACGCCAGCAGGTGGACATCCCCTGAGGGGTCCCAGACTGCGAGAGGGCACAGGCAAGGCTGAGGGACCCCCCAAGTGCACAAATTTTTGTGCACCGGGCCCCTAGTTTAAAAATAATGTCATGTTTGCTCACATTCAAATTCATGATAGTCTTTTATGAACTTACAATACATACCAAAGGAAAACAACAAAAGTAGTATTGTAGGAATGTTCTAGGAAAAGTGGGAAAGCAGCAGACCGTTATCATCATGGGAGTTTGTAGCCAGAAACCCTTCAGTGAAACTAGCTAGGAAGCCACTTGTGACATTAAATTTCACAACAGAGGGTGTGATATTAGAGGTTGGAAACCAGAAAAGACACTTTTACTTGTCCAAAGATAGGAATGGCAAGGTTGAGACAGAAGGGATAGATTTCAGAGAGAATTAGGAGGGAAAAGCAGTAGAAATTGCTGTTTGATACTTGACAAAGGAAGGGGGCAAAGGAGGAATAAAGGATTCGGGGTAACCAGTGGCCGGCTTCTTTGGACAGCTCAGCACGTGGAAGTGTCACTTTCTAGTTTTACCAGGAAAGGCTGGGGCTGAGGGGACAGGAAGTAGGGAGGTGCCTGTAGAATGTTCGGTGAGATAGGTCTGCTTGCCAGAAATTCAGCACACAGATCTGGAAAGAAAAAGAGGGACTGGGATCTGGTAGATAGGCTGATATTGCCCCACATAATTCTTGCCATTCTCCAGTCACTATGAGGTTTATTAACTTGCTCTTACTGAATGTGTCAGATAGCCCACTGGCCAAGCATAGAGTAAAAAGAGAGGGGCCTGCCCAGGCAGAAATGTAGGGAGGATGGATATCCAGCTCGAAAGAGAAGAGGAGCCCATAATGGGCTCTGGTGAGGAGCAGCCAGAGGGGTGGGTAGGGAACTGAGAGAGAGTGGGTTCAAGGACATGAACACAGGGTTTCAGGAGGAATTGGGCTGTTGGTCAGTTGCCGGGAGGGCCTGGTAAGCTGGAACTTTGGAGCTAAAAGCTCTGGGTTATACTTTTTCTTCATTTCTTCTCCTGTGGTTGCATAGCTATAGTGGGCTCCGGGTTGCCACAGACTGCCTGACTGAACCACCAACCAAGATGAACATTGTTTTTGTTTTTCTCCCACAGCTCTCCTCATTTAGTAAGAGCAAGTTAGTTAGCCTCATAGTGACTAGAGAATGTCAAGAACTATGTGGGGGTAATGCTAGCCTATTCACCAGATCCCAGACCCCCTTTTCTGTGAGACTCTCGCCTTTTCAGTGCCTCCCTAGAACCACAATCTAGAATCTCCAGAAGTCTCTAAGACAAGTTAGAAAATATGGCCACCATAGAAACTCTAATCACTCTGAGAATTACACCTGGGTTGTAGAGTGCCCTTTCCTAATATTGTCCCCCAAATAGGATGGGTCCATTTTTAAAATTGTTTTCAAATTTTCCATTTCTCCTTAGGAGTTGGATAGCACTCAGTGTAAACCTTATTTTGGTTTCTAGACCTGTATAAATCTCAGGCCGCTTTCTATCTCACTGCATGGGCCACACAAAGTGTGCCCAATTACTTTGTTTTCCAGTCACAAACAAAAAACAAAATGGGTGAATTAAACTCTGCAGTTCTCCTCAGAGGATGTGCATTTGGAAAGGTCTCCGGGCTGATTTGGGGCATGAAGACCCCCAGCTGTGAGCTCAGCTCCATGCCTTTCCTGATTGTCACCTTTCTTGATGGTACTTGAGAACTCTCCTGGGCTTTCTGTAACACCCAGTGGTTTATCAAGTCTTTCTTTTCTTTTTTAATCTTCTGTCTATTTTTAAATTATGTTGTCTCTTTTTTAAATATGTTTTTATTGATTCTCATGCCCCCTACTGGGAATCAAGCCCACAACCCCGGCATGTGCCCTGAGAATCAAACTGGTGACCTTTTGGTGCATGGGATAATGCTCAATCCACTGAGCTACAGTAGCCAGGCCCACAAAGTCTTTAATACCAGCATGGTGACTAGTCTGGGTCTTATTTTTTTTTTATTGTGTTATAATTTGCCACACTGGGATGGGGACTCTTAGCAACCAAATTCATACTCACTTTGTCCCATCACCTCAGCTATTCATGGCCTCCTCTTTTTTTGCTCTCAAGAGACCCTCAACCCGTAATACCTCTCCTCTATACATCTATCATTTATCCATTCAACAAATACTTTCATGCCATACACTGGGATATAATGAGTTAAAACACAGTCCTTGCCCCCGTGGGACTTGCAGCCTTGTTTGTGATGTAGAAAAACAAAAGGATAGACATAACATTGCTGTGGTAAAAGGCTATGATGGAGTGGGAAGGTGCATAACCCAGCACTAGAAATCAATAAAGGATGTCTAAGTTGAATAGTGAAGAATGAATAAGGTGGAAGTGGGAGAGGAAGTGGAAAGTGACATTCCTAAAGGCTGAGGAAGTCAGTGTGGCCCATCAAGAGAAGTTGAGGTCTAGGTCATGTAATGTGTGTCAGGGTCAGAGAGCTGAGCAGGACAGGTGGTGGCTGACAGGTGGGGTCTGTTGGGCAAAGGAGCTTGATCTTTATCCAGTAGGCAATGGGGAACTGTGGAAAGGGTTTTAGTCAGGGCAATAACAGGAGGAGGTTTTATTGTACTAAAGATCTTTGCAAGGCCCTAATCCTAGAGCCTGGGCAGGGAAGAGAACATGCTAGGGGGTGGGAGGATGGTGATAGTGGGGACTATCAAATCATATCTTGGGGATGTCATGGCATTGACCCTATCTTTGAAAAAGAAATTGACTTGAACATTAAGAAGAGATAGCCCTGACCAGTAGTTCTAAGAGGTTAGAGCATTGCATGTTACAGTCCCAGTCAATGGCATGTACCCGGGTTGCAGGTTCAATACCCAGCCAGATAGGGGCACATGTGGGAGGAAATCAATCAATATGCCGCTCTCACATCCATGTTTCTCTCTCTCTCTCTCTCTCTCTCTCTCTCTCTCTCTCTCTCTCTCTCTCTCTCTCTCTCTCCTTTTCTTGTTCCAATTGTCTAGGGACATATCGAGGTGACTGCACTCTTTCCCTTAAGGTATATTACCAGTTCTGAATGAGTGACAGTACTTATAATTGTTCTTACTGAGCACAGATCTTTTACTATTCTTAGCTGAGCCTCAAAGTAAATAATGTAGACAGACAAACAGTTAGTTGCAAGCGAATCACACATGGTTTATTTACCAAGTCCCGATGGGTTTCAGTCCCTGGGAAGTACACCTGGAGAAGCTCACTGAGACACACCGCACACAAGACGTTCAGACAGTAAGCAGCTGTGGAGACTGGCTTTGTGGAGCTTCTGGAGGTACGGAGGCAGAGCAGTAGGTTGGCAGTTGGAGACGAGCCTGTAGAGGTCAGACAGGTGTCCATCTTCTGCTCTTCAACTCTCTCTTTTTATACTCAAAGATAGGTGCGTGTGTCGTGGTCTTATCAGCAGTTCTCAGGCACAGGGTCTGGTCTTTTAGATAAGGTTAGGGAATTTCTCCAGTAAGTAAACAAGTTACATCTTTAGGTAAGGTTCTTATCAGGTACACGCAGATTCTAATATGGAGTCTAAGGGTTACACACAAATCAAAATGGAGATACTTATGCTAACTTCATAATTACTATAACACTTCTTCCCCCTCCCTTACTCCTTTCCACTCCAAAAATCAATGGAAAAATGATCCAAGGGTAAGGATTAACAATAAAAAAAGAAGGGATGGGCTCTGAGATACCCAGACTAAAATTCCATTCCCTTGGTTGAAAATCTTTATTCTGAGTAATTTTTGCTCGTCACTTCATGTTTACTGTCCTTTGTTGTGAGATCTTTATATGCATTACTTGGTAAGTCCTTTGTATATCCTCATTATGGAAATCTAACAGTCAGTTTCTTTCTTAGAAATTTTCCAGCTTTTGACTGACTTGGGCCTTAGATGGACTGGAATAAATGTACCTCCTCCTGCTGTGGGGAAGTGCCCAGGGAAGATATTCAGGAACCTCAATTCAAGTTGAATTCCATCTGTGTACACTGGGGGAGGAATGTGAGGATGTTTGTCATGATCCAAATAAACCATTATTTGATCATAGAACGCCCTTCCCTTAGCCACCCAGACAGTACCCTTTTTCATGAAAAAATGTCCCATCCAAAGGAGGACTACAAGATGGCAGAGCTGGGTGCTAAACACTTGATGGATGGGTGTTGCTGGACACACTAGAGATGCCAGTATGTAAGAAGCCAATTTCAAGCACAAGCCCTTATCAGAGCAGCAGAGGGAAACTGTCCCCTGAATGTGAAATGCACATTTGATTTGTCTGCCAACTAAGGCTGTTGTGTCAGGCAAAAGGGAGGATTGCTTCCCCCAGAGAAGGTGATGCAGAAATCTCTGAGTTTGAGCTAAGTGGTTTAGAAATGGCACGATGTCCATAATATGATGTCAAATAAGAAAATAATAAAGACTATAAAAGAGTAGTGTTTTAAACTTCTATTTTTTTAAAAAAAGCATTAACCCTTGCAAATGTTATGAAATAAAAAGCAAAAAATTCAAATTTGATGAAAATATTGAAATGCAACATAGTATTCTAGCTATCTCTGATATCTTTGGTGTACCAAGAACAGTGCTCTCTCAAAAGTCCAGGAATACTATTTGGAAAAACAATAGCAAAGGTTTAAATCCAAAGTTTTAATGAAACAATTGGATCTGACAGCAGACTCCTTTGGACTAGAGAAAAGATGAAGACAAATGATGTGAAGAGAATTTATCAGCCTAAGCTTTGCCAACAGAAACAACTGTTGCACTGGCCTATCTCTGTGCCCCTTGTGATGAGCACTAGGACAAGCAGTGGCACTAGCCAGAAGATTTCATGCACTGTTAACAAGAGTAAGTGGGAAGCACACCTGACAGGGAGGAAGACTGAGTGACAATGAAGCACCATCTGAGGAAATGCCCAAGTGTCAGGAAACATAAGGTGGGGATAGTGGGGGGTACTTGGTTCTGGTGGTGGAGGTGTGGAGGGAAGGAGAAGAAGAGTGACTTGGAAGTTATGGAGAGGTGCAGGAACATGATGGCAAACAATGGATTTCCAAGGATGGGGGATGGGAGGTATAGCAGAAGGAAGGAAGAGGTGGCTATGGGGAAATTGTATCATGGAGAATCATATGGAGGAGATGGTGGATATATAAGATAATTTTTTAAAAGAACCTCATAAATTACCTGGTTGTTGTTATTATTTATTATTATTACTAGAAGCCTGGTGCACAAAAATTTGTGCACTCACAGGAGGCGCAGGGGGGTAGGAGGCTCAGCCTGGCCTGTGCCCTCTCGCAGTCTGGGAACCCTTGGGGAATGTCCACCTGCTGCAGGCTTAAGCCCACTCCCCAAGCGATTTGGCTTAAGCTGGCAGTCAGACATCCCTCTGGAAGCCTGGGAGCCCTTGGGGGATGTCCAGTTGCCAGCAGGGAGCAGGCCTAAGCTGCAGTCAGATATCCTTAGAGCTGCTGAGGAGGCAGGAGAGGCTCCCACCACCACCGCTGTACTGGCAACTGTCAGCCTGGCTTGTGGCTGAGCAGAACGCCCCCTGTGGGAGTGCACTGACCACCAGGGGCAGCTCCTGCATTGAGCGTCTTCCCCCTGGTGGTCAGTATGTGTCATAGTGACCAATCATCCCCAGTCATTCTGCTGTTAGGGTCAATTTGCATATTACCCTTTTATTATATAGGATAGAGGCCTGGTGCATGGGTGGGGGCCAGCTGGTTTGCCCTGAAAGGTGTCCCGGATCAGGATGGGTGTCCCACTGGGGTGCCTAGCCAGCCTGGGTGAGGGGCTGAGGGCCATTTTCAGGCTAGCCACATCCCCTTCAAGAAGGGGGGTCCTGCTGGGGTGCCTGGCCAGCCTGGATGAGTGGCTGGTGGCTGTTTTCAGGCTGGCCACAGCTCCTTCAGGGTGGGGGTCCCTGCTGGGGTGCCTGACAGCCTGGGTGAGGGGCTGAGGGCTGTTTCCAGGCTGGTCACAGCCCCCAGCCACCCAAGCTCCCCCCGAGGCTGTCTGGAAACAGGTATCTGGGGTTTATTTATCTTCTATAATTGAAACTTTGGTCCCTTGAGTGGAGGCCACAGCCAGCCTAGGCAGGCAGCTTCCTCCATTGCTGGGGCAACGAAGCCTCCTGTTTGCTCTCGCTCTGTGGCTGCCGGCTGCTGGCTGCCATCTTTGTTGGGTTAATTTGCATATAGTCACTCTGTTTGGCTGGTGGGCACGGCTTGGGATGTAGTGGAGTGATGAAATTAGCATATTACTCTTTTATTAGAGTAGATTATTTTATCCTTACCTGAGGATATGATTATTGATTTTAGAGAGAGAGAAAGGGAGAGAGAAATATTGATGTGAGAAACATCAATCAGTTGTCTCCCATATGTGCACCAACCAGGGATTGAACCTGCAACCTTTTGGTGCATGGGACAATACTAAAACCAGCTGAGCCACCCAGCTAGGGCTATATGATTATTCTTGGTAGATACTTTAGGCATAGAACTTTAAATACTAGGCATATATAACCTTTGAAGTAAGTCCCTGATACATTTTGAGTCTTATTCATAGTCTTGTTCATACTAACAGTTGCTCTCTTTGGAAAAGTAAAATTTTTCCTCCATATATATTTTTAAAATAAAAATGTTTTATATAAAAATGTTTAAGTTAAATATTTATTACCAACATACTAAAATATAGAAAGTATGTTGTCATGATTGAATTTAAACTGTTATCTATATTCAAGTTTAGAGCACATAAACTACTCTATTATAATGCAAAGGAGTATAAACTACTAGCCTAATTTTAAAAAGATCAGCCTAATTTATGCAATGTTTTTTTAAAGCATTTAATAAATAAAATCCTAATCCTCTCAACCCATAAACAGTTCTTCTTGGGAACTGAGGTTGGGTTACGGGAAGCAAATTGATCTCCTATTTTCTGGCCTTTAGGGACCTCCAGCTCCCAGAACACTGCCTACCCTACAGTCACACTTAGTAGATCTTGTATGAGTGAATGCAGGGACCAACTAAGTGAATGCATAAAATGAGTGCAAAAATTAGCGAGCATTACGAAGTTCTCAGAACCCATAAGCCAACAGTGGAAACAGGATAGCATAGGAAACAACGGGATAATACAATAGGAAAGTATTCTATTTTCTATTAAAATAGGAAACAAACAGCTGCAGGTAAGTGTTTTGGTAGCAGTAAGTATGGCATGCTGAAAGCACATCCAGGCTCTTGCCTGCTTCCACCCTTTCTATCTCTTGTTTTTTGTTTTGTTTTGGTTTTGGTTTATTTTTTCATGCCACCTGAATCCCCATTTCAGCCACTCAACAAGTATTTATTGTCCACCTCAACACACAGCCCAGTTGTGAATGCAATATGCTAGCCTCTGCCTTCCTCCAGCTTACAGTTTGATAGGGACTGGGAATACACAATATTTATTTTTTATACAGTTTTAATACAGTTTCTAAGACAGTGAATGCTATTAAGGCTGAACATAGGATAATACGGCAGTGATGGGGGACTAAGCCAGATAGGAGGGGAAAGCTTCCCTGATGAAGTGAATTGGCCTTCTGCCCAATACCCAAACAGAACCTGGCTCTCCTTCTGGCACCACCATGAAGGAGAATAAGTTTAAAACTGGAAAATCCCAGAGAAAGTGGTAAAGAAGACATTCAACTATAAACGTAATCAAACTCCTAGCAGCTAATTATTTGAAATTCCTGCTAAGAAGAACTTAAATCATGAGGAAATTTTTGGACATAATCCTGGAAATTGGGTAATGTTTGAGGGATTATGGAGGATAAGGTGGGAACCAAAAGGAAAAAAAAGTGCTGGTCATTCAACATAAGGTAAGAAAATGAAGATTTTGGCCCAGGTTGTTCTGTTTAATGTGAATTCTTGGCAAAAGGCAAGACAGACTTTCAAAGAACCTGGTGCAAATGTCCTCATGGTTCCCTTCTGTTTGCTCAGTACAGCCATGGCTTAACACTGAGCCTGCACTTCCTAAATGTCTCCTGGATGTCACCTGGATGTTCAGAACACATCATGTCGACATCCAAACTTGAGAAGGAAGGAAGAGGGAAGTGTGAGACATGGGAAGGGCGGGCAAAAAAAAGGTTAACACTTTCCTCATAAGTGAGCATTCAGTGAAATACAGGCCCTTAACATGGCACCTAGCACATAGTAGTATCCTAAGTACTGTACCTCATTTCAAGAAACTCATCAACTGGTGAGAACATGGAAACACAGCTCAGGTAGCACAGCTCAGGTAAACAGCTCATGTACACTAAGTGGCCAGATTATTATGACCACCCCATCAGTACTTCATTGGGTCACTTTTGCCTTCAATACTGTGGTGATTCATCTTGGCATTGACTCCATGCAATGTTGAAAGGTGATGCGAGGAATCTGACACCATGCCTGATGAATAGCACTGTCCAGTTCTGTGAGATTTTGTGGTTGTGGAACCAGCTGCCTGATGGCTCTTTTAACTTCATCCCACAAATGCTCAATTGGATTGAGATCTGGTGATTGTGGGGGCCACCTAAGCAAAGTAAAGTCTTCCTCATGTTCTTGAAACCACTCCTGCACAATACAAGCACCGTGGCATGGCACATTGTTTTGTTGGAAGAAGCCATCTCCATTGGGATACTCCATCAACATGATAGGATGAATTGATCAGCAACAATATTTAGGTATGTTGTGCTATTCAGACATTGTTCCACATGAATCAAAGGGCCCAAATCATGCCAGGAAAATATGCCCAAACCATAACACTGCCCCTACCAGCTTGAAGGGTTGTACTTATGCATGTGGGGTGCATGCTTTCATGCTGTTTCCACCAAATTCTCACTCCGCCATCTGCATGATGCAACTGGAAACGTGATTCATCAGACCACATGACTTTTTTCCAATGCTTGACTGTCCAATCCTTGTGTTCGTTCTTGTGCGAATTGGAGATATTTTATCTTGGTAACTGCACACAGCAAAGGTGTTCGAATAGGCCTTCGGCTTCCATATTCCATACTATGCAGTGTACGGCTAATTTGCCTACAAACATCAGGTGGTCATAATAATCTGGGCACTCAGTGTATATGGTTTACACCTACTGAGTACTAATAATGTACCAGGCACAATTCTCAACTTTATACATTTAGATTCACTTCAGCCTCAGCATTTTGTGAGTGAGGTTCTCCTCTAATTATCCTGACTTTATAAATGAGAACCACAGGCAATTTGCCCAAGGTCACACAATGAGTGAGTGTCGGTAGCAGAGCTGGGATTCTAATTCAGGCACTTTGGCTCTAATCACTACGCACTAGGCCTCTCATAAGTCTGAGCAAATGCAGTGACCGTGGTGTGCACATGCTACTAGGAAGGACTGGCAGCCCAGTGAGGGGACAGTATAGCAATGAAACCATCCTGAGGAAGGGGGACTCCTGCACTGGAGAATTTTAGGATGCTAGAAGGCATTACAGAGAGGACGAGTTGTCCCTATGTTGTGGAAGCAGGGATATCGTGATGCAGGTTATGCTGCATCACACACCATGATGAAGGCTTGGCCTTTATCCTCTAAGCAATGGGGAGTCCCAAGGAAGCAGCATGACCATAATGACACTTTAGAAAGACGACTCTGGGATGTGAGCAAGAGGGCTATGGAGGAGGAAGGTGGATCAGAAGACCACTGCCAGGGTGCTCCGGGGCAGTGAACAAAGACAGGGGCAGATTCATGACTTATTTAGAAGATATAAAATGAAAAAGGTGGTGCTTACTGAATGAGAATGCTGAAAGAGAAAGAAGGGTTGAGGAAGACTCTCAGATTTCTGATTTGGAAGCTGTGGAAGACAGTACTGTTACTGGAAAGATGATGAGATCTTGGTTCTTGTCTTCTTGAAGGAAAAATTTAAATCAAGAGATAAAGGGTAGCAAAGTAATAATTTATTGGCTTCAATAGAAATATACTTAAGACAGAGAAGGAAGGAGGGGCATAGAAAAAGCAACAGGAGAGCCTAGGTGGGCTGCTTTGGAGAAAAATGAGGCCTTGGAAACAGACTCAGGGGTTAGCCTGGAATGAGCTGCCACTGCCCATTGCTCCCCTGGTTGCAAGTCTCATGGGGACCCTTATAGGGAAGAAGGGGGGAGGGAATGGCATGGGCATGCTCCCCTGAGGAGAGTGTGTACTAGGTCTTTCATTCTGGGTGTATTTTTCTCTCTCTTGCAGGTGGAAATCTTAGGGAAGTTCTCAAGGGAGGGTCTTAATAGACTATTCATCAGCTTTCCAGGTGTGTTCTTTCAGGGTCATGGTCTTCACTGATTGGTGCCAGAGCAGAGGGTCATTAGTCAAAGCAGCTGGTCCTGAGGCAGCCATAGTGTCACTTATCTGGTTCTGCTGCTTTTCTGATCCTGGAGCTGAAATACAACTGAGACTTAGATGTTATCTTTAGGGAAGAAAAGGTCAGGAGGCCTAAGCCACATGACCAGCCATATGCTAGGGGAGGACAGGTTACCCTGGGGGTGAGGTCTTTGTTCTCCCAGTTTTGCCCCTTCTAGACATCTGGGGCTTTCTGCCCTGGTGAGTTTCTCTGCCTAGCCCATCTTCCTTGCTTTCTCTACTCATGTCTGCCTAACTGCCTATAACAGGCAGGAAGAAATGTAAACATAAACCTCTCAGGAGCAAGAAACTTCCATGTACCAAAGTCAGGGAGTTTCTCGTTCTCTTTTACTAAAACTTATCCTATATAATAAAAGCTTAATACGCTAAGTGTCCAGTTGTTGGGTCATCCAATCAATCAATCAAAGCATAATATGCTAATGATCTGCTAAGGCCACTCAACTGATCACTATGATGTGCACTGACCACAGGGGGCAGACACTCCAACCAGTAGGTTAACTTGCTGCTGGGGCCCAGGAAATTGAGACTGAGTAAGCTGGGCTGGACATGCCCTGGAGCCCTCCTGCGGTCCCTCCCTAGCTGGCCAACCAACCTCCTGCACCCCTCCCCGGCCCTGATTGTGCACCAGTGGGGTCCCTCAGCCTGGCCTATGCCCTCTTGCAATCCAGGACCCTTGGGAGATGTCGGAGAGCCAGTTTCAGCCTGATCCCGCAGGCCAGGCCAAGGGACCCCACTGGTGCACAAGGTCATGCACCAGTTCTCTAGTTTAATAATAAAAAGGAAACTTTAAACGTATATACAAGTAGAAGGAATCCTATCTAATCAAAGAGTAATATGCAAATTAGGCATCACTCCATGACAAAGATGGCTGCCTCCATAGCCACAAGATGGCGGTGCCCATAGCCACAAGCTGGCGGTGCCCATAGCCACAAGATGGCTTCCCCATAGCCATAAGATGGAGGCACCCACGGCCACATTCTATCGAATAAAAGAGTAATATGCAAATTAGGCATCACTCCATCACAAAGATGGCCACCCCCATGGACACAAGATGGCGGTGTCCAGTCTGTCTGGCTCAGCCCCACCACTGAAGTGGTCAGGCCTGTTAGCCAGGCAGGTGGCGGGGGAGTTGGGAAACCTGAGGGGTGGAACAGGTGATCAGAGGGGGCGCAGATCCCTTTCCCAGGCCAGAGGCCTCCGCCAGAGGCCTCAGGCATGGGTAAGGGAAGAGCTGGTGATCAGAGGGGTATGAGGGTGCCCTACCCAGGCATAAGGCCCGGGCCAGAGGCCTCAGGCCTGGGCAGGGGCAAGGCTGGAGATTGCAGGGTCCTGGGTTCTACAGAGCCAGTGATTGGGGGGTGGGGAGCAGGCCAGAGCAAGTGATCCGAGGGGCAGGGGCAGAGCCTACAATCACAGGGGCCTGGGGCACTGGTGGAGCTGGCAAAGCAGGGGTCTGGGGGACCCCTGACCAGGCCTGCATCCTTGGCCAGAGGCTGCTAGTGGGGCAAGGGCAGAGCTGGTGACGGCAGGGGACAGAATCAAAGCTGGTGATTGCAGAGGCCTGGGCTCCGTGAAGCTGGCGATCGGAGGGGCTAGGGGGTCTTCTGTCCAGGCCTGTAGCCTCGGTCAGAGGTGGAGCCGATGACTGGCGTGAACTACAGAGGAAACGCCTTTAATGACCGCTTATTGGCTAAGCTCCCTATATGCCACTGGGAATATTCTTAGTAACTTCTGTAATAAGAATCCCTAAAGGCAATCTAGGGTTTTTCCATCACACTCTTGGAGAAAAAAATGAAGGTCCACTGCTGGAGGGCTAAGGAATGTCATATCCTGCCCTAGCCAGTTTGGCTCAGTGCATAATGCCTCAGCTTGATGACTGCAGGGTCTGGGTTCAATTCTGACCAAGGGCATGTACCTAGGTTGCAGGCTCCTTCCTGGCCGGGGCCCAGGTCAGGGCATATGCAGGAGGCAACAAAAGTGTTCCTCTCACTTTGATGTTTCTCTCTGTTTTTCCCTTCTCTTCCACATTCTCTAAAAATCAATGGAAACATATCCTCGGGTGAGGATAAAAAAAAAGAAAGAAAGAAATGTCATATCCTATGAAAAACACATCTTGAAAATGCCTAAAGAAAGTTGTCATTTTTTCATGGTGAAGGGACTGGAGTCTGTGTTGATGAAAACACCTTGGTGGCTGTGGTGACTGGCAGTGGCTGCAGCAGCAGGGTGATGGGGCTGGTGGCTTCCCCTGATTAGCCTGGTCACCTCCCACAAAGGGAAGCCAGATTGCGGCTTAGGCCTGCTCCCTGCTGCCCTAGCAGGCTGGGCTGGGCTGAAGACCGCCCCCCCCCGCCCCTGTCCAGTGCATGAATTTCATGCACTGGGCCACTAGGAGTACAATAAATACCCATCACCTGAATACAACAATTCTTTAAAAATTCTTAAAAGTTTGCCACATCTTCTTAATATATACATAATCTATATTAATTTACATATTGTTATATAATTATGTGATATTTTGTTTTTATTCTTTTTTAAAAAATATTTTTATTGATTTTTTACAGAGAGGAAGGGAGAAGGACAGAGAGTTAGAAAGAAACATCAACGAGAGAGAAACATCAATCAGCCGCCTCCTGCAAACCTCCCACTGGGGATGTGCCCGCAACCAAGGTACATGCCCCTGACCGGAATCGAACCTGGGACCTTTCAGTCCGCAGGCCGACGCTCTATCCACCAAGCCAAACTGGTTAGGGCTTGTTTTTATTCTTATAAATTCATTTTAAATAAATAACAGACATCATTATATTTATTTTTGAACACTTTATGCCCTATCTCAAAAAAATATTTACCTAAATTATCACAATACCATTATCAATGTCAAAAATTAATAATTAATATAATCTAATATTGAATATTAAAAATTCCCAACAGTTCCTAGAATTATTTTCTAGTTTTTCTTCAGAATAGGATTCATTAATCTCTTTAAATCTACAACAATCCTCCTCACCTTGTTTATGACACTGACTTGTTAAAGAAACCAAGCCAGATGTCTGGTTTTATCACCAGGTAACTTGTTTCTTGTACTTCCTTCATTTCCAGTGAACTGGAAGTAAATTCTAAAAGCTTGACCAGATTCGAGTTCAACATTTTGTCACCATATCTCATCCCATTAGTGTCAAGATTTGGTTTCAAAATACTATCCTCCTATCATGCTATTAAACAAAACTTGGCTGATTCCAGGTGTGAGGTAGAAATGAAGAAGGTGAACCTTACTACAGAAAGCACAGAAGTACCCAGATACTAACAGGTCATGTCAAAAAACACAACAGCAACTGAAGAGGAACCCACTGATCAAATCTCATACATTTTGAGAAGGAATAAGAAGAATTGATTGAAATATATTGAATATAGAAATCTATAATAGTCAATACTCAACCATAATATTTAAAAAAAATCATCGGTCACTGTGAGAAGCAGGATTGGCTCAGATACCATTGAGGCAGTTTCTCTGACTAGCATCTGAATCTGGTCTACAACTTTGTCTTGAATCCAGACTATTCTGTTCTTGACTTTAAACTTGGATTGTGGCCTTCACTGTTCCCCATGTGTGCCTGATATCATTAGCAAAATGATAAAAACTGAAATTAGATTTTTTCTAAAAATATTACTTAACATTTTCATTAAAAAATTAATATATAGAAACTGTACATTCTCATGTTAAATTAAAATTTAATTTTTAATTAAAATTTTAAATAGTGCATAATTTTTGTCACTATTTAAAAAACAAATGAAAAAATCTAAGTTTCAAATCCCAACTAACAAATACACCTTCCTAGTAAATATTCTTCTGATGGTTCTGACCCCACCCTAGTTATTTTGGTAAAGGTTGCCTCTGTACCATTTCCATAGCAGCAGTTTTTTAAGAGAACTGGACTCACTTCTTCATATTAACAGAAATTAAAAAATCAAAATTTTTTTCTAGAACTTAAAATATACATTTGCCCATTAAAGTTCACCTGGTTTAGATTTTTCTCTCATTGCTAACATAGTGAGCTAATGTCTAATTCATGTTACAGAAGTCATGCTAAATGAAACAATAAAACATCACAGAGATGAAAAAAGCAATGTTTATTAAAAAAAAAACAAAAAAAAAAAAACAAAAAACCCTACAGGAACATACAGTTCAAAAAGGGACATCTAATCTAATAAAAGAGTAATATGCAAATTGACCCTCACTCCGAGACACCTAAGCCACGCCCATCAGCCAAGCCATGCCCACCAGCCAATCAGAGAGGCTGTATGCAAATTAACCCAGCCAAGATGGCGGCCGGCAGGCACAGAGCTGGAATAAGCAGGAGGCTTGCTTCCTGTCTGCCTAGGCAAGCTGTGGCCTCCACTCACGGCAACAAAGTTTCAATTACAGAAGATAAACAAACCTCAGTTACCTGCTTCCCACCTTAGGCTCAAGGAAGCGCTGGGAGCCTGGATTGTCAGGGGCAACCTGACCTGGGCTCCGGTTAAAGCAACGAAGTTTCAACTTTAGAATTAAATAAATTCCAGCAAGCCTTGCTGAAAACAGCCATCAGCCCCTCACCCAGGCTGGCCAGGCATGCCAATAGGTGGACATCCCCCGAGGGGTCCCAGACTGTGAGAGGGCACAGGCCGAGCTGAGGGACCCCCTGAGTGCACAAATTTTTGTGCACCGGGCCCCTAGTTAAATATATTTTTTGGTATAAAATAAGTATCATGTCAGATAATGTCTCCTAAAACAAATTCTGTTTGGATCTTAACCAAATCTTAACTCTCCCATTCTTTACTAACAATGAAGAGGCTGTGGACAATGCCTCTGTGCACCCAATTAGCCTCCCAGTCTTTGTACTGATCACTCAACATTAATTTGTAAACACACTGAATAGCCAAGCTTGTAAATTATGCAAGAAAAACCAGGGACAACACTAGCATAAGGTAAAGAAAATAATTTTTTTGGGGAGGGAACAAAACAAGAACCTTTTCTTTCTATTTCTACCATGTTTTCAGAGACAAAGAGGTAAATCATGACCCTACTGGTTATTTAACCAACAGATCTCTATTAATTAACAAATAATATATAAGCTCCAGGACCTAATATATTTCTGAGTAGAATTAAGCTCTTGATTTGTTCGCACCAATTACATAAATGGTCACCACTGTAAACAGAGGCCCTGACTATGAGCTGAGCTGTGTGTGACTCAGCTGCCAGGGTCCCATTAGAGTAGGAGCAACTTTTTTTCTCTAGGTATCTCTTTCATCTTAAAGAAAATGTTCTCAATGAGTCTCGATGGTTTAGACAGTGTGGCAATTGACTTAAGTCATCCTAACCTACAGCTTCTATACTCACCATTACAGAGGCCAGAAACTAACTTTCCTTTAATAACCCCTAGAAATGGCTTTTCTTTGGAAACAAGCTTCCTTGGCAAGAAGTTGAAGTCAATAAATGTGATACCCAAAATGCAGTTCCCATCCCAATCAAACACACAGCTATATTGTGGCAGGATAGCAAGAAGCTAGGAAAATTCCTGGGCAAGTGGAATTAGGAAACTGAGACGAGAAAATTGAACAAGGCTAAACAATTTGAATAACTTACAGCCAGCTTGTGAATCATAAGACCTTATATTTCCCAACCAAGGACACTTGAAAGCAAATGGTTTATACATCCTTCCCTAACCAGAGAACACAGAGCTTAAATCAACATTGTCTGGGAAAAAGAGAACAAAGATCCAGTTAATACCATTTGTACCAGCTAAACCCAAGGGCATATGAAGTCAGGAGAACAAAAAACAAAAACCCCATTAAAGTCAGGTAGATCCAAGATAAAAGTAAAACAGTAAAGAAGACCAAAGAATAATCCAAAACTCCCCTATACACTCATTTTTATGCATCAGCATATTAAAAGCTCACCTAGAAAGCAATAAATATTCTGTTAAAACCCTCTCCTGAGACTCTCACCCACAGGGAAAAAAAAAAAACAAACAAGATGAAAAAGTCTCAAGACAAGGACCCATTGCAGAATTGCTCTAGAGCAGGGATGGGGAACCTTTTTCCACCAAGGGCCACTTGAATATTTATAATACCATTCACTTGATATAATTCACTTAATATAACTTTATGTTGCTATGAAGAAAGCTCCTAAATTTATTGAATTTCAAGTTCTATCTGTGCTTGCCTTGGCAGGGCCAGACCAAATGATTTTGTGGGCCTTATATAGCCTGAGGGCCAGAAATTCCCCAACTCTGCTCTAGGTCATGGCCATGCTCCTTCCTAGACATGATCTTTTTATTTCTTTCTAAACTCTAAGGATCCCCATAAGACTTATAATCAGGGAAGTGGTGGCCAGCAGCAGCTCGTCCCAGGCTAACCTCTGATCCTGAATCCAAGGCCCCCTTTTCTCAAACTTCCTAGTGAGATAAGAGCAGCCCCACCATGGCTCACTTCTTTCCTATAACATTTCTAGAGGCCAAAACAGAGCACTGCCTAGTCTCTCTATTTCTGTGTCTTTTACCCTAAGTCTTTCCTTTGTTTCATTGCCCCCAGCATTAATAAATGTATTCTCGAAATCACCTGGACTTGTGTTGTGAAATCTTTCCTAGATGAAGTCAAGAATCCACACACTACAAGCCAGCCTATAGCAGACCAGCTCCAGGCCAGTCCCTGTCCAGTAACATAGCTACACCCATTTCATGAAGCTTTCATACTAGTAGGCTTCTGGCCATGGGAGTTTGATGAACACTGACATCACTGGTTTGGAAACTAGTTACTTGAATTCCATCTCATCTGTGAGAGCAGTTCTCTTCAAACTGTTGTGGAGGAGCCCTCGTTCCTGATGTTCCAGCAGCCTGGAGTCCACTAGGCTCTGACCTATGGAGTTCTTAGCATGAAGGTCACAGCTTTGGCTGATAAGAAAGAAGTCTGAGGATCTCTGGCCAGTGCAGCTCAGTTGGTTGTGGGTTCAAACCCTGGTCGGGCATGTATGGGAGGCAACCAATTGATGTAACTCTCACATCAATGTTCCTCTCTCTCTCCCTTACCCACTTTCTAAAAATAAAAATCAAACATACCCTTGGGTGAGGATTGAAAAAAAGAAATTTTGGGAGAGGTTCCCAGAATACAACTTCATAAAAGAACAGCTCACAGACTCAATCATTTCCTTTAAAAGGACTTCATTGAATTTCTTCTTCATACCTATTTTAGGACAAGACTAGGGTATTCATATTTATGTCAGCTTCAACTTTTCATCTTCATCAATTACCTTCAAGTTCTTGCAGTCTCTTCTAGGCAGCTTCCCACAGGACCTCTCCAGTCTCCTGACCCATTGTTTGACAGTGAAAGGTCTCTTGTATGGAGCCCTCACACTGGGACCCACAGAATACTGCTCCAGTCAGGCTTAACTTTCTTACTGGACAATCTCCCTCACCATCATGTTTGACCCATGTTTTTTCCTCAGTGAACTGAAGCTCCTCTAGACCTTAGAAACCTGCCAGGTTCCTCAGGAGGGCACCCAGGCAAATGTGGAGCTGCATCCCTCTCTGGCTAACAACTCCCCCAGTCTGTGAGCTGCAGCCACAGTGACTTTTCAGCCCTGACCCCCAAACACATGTTTTTATTGGATTGTAATCCTCAGTGCTCATGTTCTCCCACAGGTGGGGTTGTTTCCCAATTGCATAAGAATATGGGATAAGAAAACTGCTGAACGTGAATAACAAAATGTCAATCCTATCTCTGCCTCTTCTAGCTTCTAGAACACATAGATGCCTATTTAGCTATATGGAGTAGCCAACACACCACGCCCTTGTAGAGGATAATTATTACTATTTGCTATTCACCAGCATCAAATGTTCTATGGAGAGAACTGACATTTAATATACAGAAGATGCTCTAAGACAGCTGTTTTTATTTTAGCTGTGCATAATTAATTTCCTTGTACCCTACCCTCGAATTTTCTGATTTGGTATGCATAGAATTTGGAAACAACTGAGCTGGCTTTTGGAACCATTTGCTAAGGAGCATATCTCTGTCCCCATCTTTAACTATGCTCTCCAATAGCTGGACAATTATTGAAGGGTTTGTGCTAATTTCTTTTTAATTTTTCTTCTACATGAACCTCTCCAATTACAAGACAGTAAAGTGTTATACTGGCTTGCCTCACTCTGTTTCTACTGGTGTGAAAAGCAGAAGTGGCCTGAAGTCAAACCTTACTGTCTTCTGTGAGAGTCTCAGCCCACTGAGGAAATATCATTAGATTCTTCAGGGTGAAGAACATAAAGCAGAACCACACAGTGGGATTTCTCCCAGACTAAGAAAGGGATAGACGTTTCGGATCCTACCAATGCAAAGAACTATTCTGAACTGAGAGAATGACAGAGATTCAGCAATGAGAGACTGCAGCTATATATGTAAAGAGACCCCCATCTAGACCATGAGATTCCAGCCTTGACAAAGAATTGTGCCCTCAGAGAGCAGCTTGGAAATGCATTTGGGTAACTCCAAGAAGCAGAGCCAGTAGGAGATAAATATCTAATCTAATAAAAGAGTAATATGCAAATTAACCTTTACTCCATTACACCCACAAGCCATGCCCACAAGCCATGCCCACCAACCAATCAGGAGCAAATATGAAAATTAACTCAACTTACATGGCCGCAGCCATGGAGCTGGAGTTGTCCCGGGCAGTGGAGGAAGCCAGGGCTCTGCAGGGCCTTGAGTTCTACTCAAGACTACAAAGTTTCAATTATAGAAGATAAACAAACCCCAGATACCTGCTTCTAGCCAGGCACCCCGGTAGAGACTCAAACCCTAAAGGGGCTGTGGGCAGCCTGAAACGGCCCTCTGTCCCTCACCCAGGCTGGCCAGGCACACCAGTAGGTGGATATTCCCCGAGGACTGTGAGAGGGCACAGGCCAGGCTGAGGGACCTCCCCCCACCCCAGAATGCACAAATTTTTGTGCACTGGGCCTCTAGTGGATTATAAAAGGGAACTGGCTTAAGCACTCATGGGGTTCACTAAGCAATCTCTGCAAAGTTGTCCCCATGTCTGCAGGCTGGTAGTCAGGAAGGAAGGTCATGAGCAAGCTGGAACCCTACAAGGGCCAGGATGGCTCATATGGATTCTCATGGCTGCTAACCTTGGTGAAAGAGTATTCTACAGAGACCAGGGTCCTTTGTCAAGAATCTAAAACACACACACACACACACACACACACACACACACACGAGTCAGAGAAACTAAAGGAAGATCTAGGGGGAAGGGAGAGCAATTGTAGGCTAAATTGCTGCTTCCTTCCAATAAGATTAACTGACAGATCAGAAACAATGTGTGTGTGCTACAAAAAAGCTGCTGCCTTCCTTGCATCCTCCGACTGTCAGGAGGGAATCTCCCTCATAGCTCAGGCTGACAGGAAACACAGAGAGGAAATTCTGGGAGATGTAGGACAGCCAAGCCAAGTGGACACATGGGAAAGCCATCACAGGAAGCAATAGAAGCACCAGCAAGGATCATGACAGAGGACCCCCTGAACATGTTGTTCTGTGGAAGGTGGTGGGAAGCCCTTGCCCAAACCTATGAGGAATCCAAGTAATTATGAACATTAAAGTTTCTACTAGCTCTATAGGAGTGGTCTGAGTTAGAATTACTTTGATTTAAAAGACATAATGTGATAAACATGCTGAAATGTAATCCAGTAAGGCCTGAAAAAATTTATATATTTAGACCATCTTAGATTAGCTCCTCCCAAAACTGCCTTCATGAAGAATTCATTTAATGTTTTGGATGTTTTATTATCAATCATTAAAGAAACAATAATATGCTTGGTCCATGGGGCTCAGTGGTTGACCAAGAGGTCACTGGTTCAATTCCTGGTAAGGGCACATGCCCGGGTTGCAGGCTTGATCCCTAGTAGAGGCATGCAGGAGACAACTGATCAATGTTTCTCATCAATGTTTCTATCTTTCCATCTCTCTCTAAAAAAAAAATCTATGAAAACATATTTTTTAAAAGAAACAACAATATAATCAACATTGCTTTATTTTATTTTTATTTATTTTTTTATTGTCTAAAATTTTTACATATGCCTCCTTTTTCCCCAATTGACCCCGGGAAAGCCCCCACCGTCCCAGTGTCTGTGTCCATTGGTTATGCTAATATGCATGTATATAAATCCTTTGGTTGCTCTCTAACTCCCCCCACCACCATATCACATGATCTCACTCATATGTGAGATATAATTATCAACATTTAAACTAATAAAAGCGAAATATTAAAATTAACCGTTTCTCCGAGACAGGGTAAGCCACGCCCACCAGCCAATCAGAGCGGCTGTATGCAAATTAGCCCAGCCAACATGGCGGCCGCCACTCACGGACCTGAGTAAACAGCCCTTTCCATTGCCGCAGGAGTGAAAGTGAAGCTGCGCCCCTCAGCTCAGCTCCGATTAAACTGCCTCTAGCAGTTTTGAAACATTGTAACAAT
>PVJC01021941.1:0-27795 GCA_004026665.1 Murina feae | reverse complement strand
TTACTCAGGTCCGGGAGTGGCGGCCGCCATGTTGGCTGGGCTAATTTGCATACAGCCGCTCTGATTGGCTGGTGGGCGTGGCTTACCCTGTCTCAGAGAAACGGTTAATTTTAATATTTCGCTTTTATTAGTTTAGATTAACAAGTGAATCTAAAAATCAAGTGAATAAAAAATCTGATGAACAGAATAAACTGGTGAATAGAATAGAATAAGGGGCATAGAAAAAAAGGGGACTGACAATTCTCAAGGGGAAAAGGGTGTTGGGGGTGCAGGAAGAAACTGTACAAAAATTGCACACCTATGGATGAGGACAATGGGGGGGGGGTAAGGGCAGAGGGTGGGGTGGAAACTGGGAGGAAGGGAGCTATGGGGCAAAAAAGAGGAAGAACTGTAATAATATGAACAATAAAGATTTTTAAAAAAGAAAAAAAAGAAACATTACAGAGCAGTCCTCAACAGAAAGCTGGCAGATACCCTGGGAGTACTAGTAGGATGAGTTGTGAAAAATAAACTTGAGAAATCTTATTAAAATGTTTTTAATATACTAGGGCCTTGGGGATTATAGTAATATGAACAGATATAAAATTCACTCAAGTATCTATTTTCAGCATAAATTGGAAAGGATAAGACATAGTACCCTTCCCCCACACATACTCGTTACAAACACTTCCCAAGATCCCTTGTTTAAATTAGTTGTTGGGGAAATGCATTTTCACTTGAGGGGCAGAAAGGGTTGAAGGAGAATGAGTGTGAGTTCAGGTGTCTCAACAGCTGTGTTACAGAATAGTTGCTTGTGGAAGTCAGTCCTTTGCCAAGGTCCAGTGTTCCTATGTATATCTAACTCTACCTCCTCCCTCACCCTCAACTTCCCCTGTTGTGAGACTCCAGACTAATGAGTGTGAGCTTGGAGGCTTGCAAGCTAGTTATGCCCTAAGTCAGAGGTTCATTATTGTTGAAAGGAATCATAGGGCTTATCCAAATTATTGAGACAAAGGTCACAATGGGGACCAAATCTAATTTTCTGTCTTGAGAACTTTGTGTAAGAAGAATAAACTACGAGGTGTCTTATTTATTTAAGGATACATAGGCCTCATGGGATAAATGGGGAAGGTTCTTAGCATAGTAACATTAAAAATGTGAATAAAAAAAGGGGACACAAAGAATCTTTTAACATGGGAGTTTGACAGGAATACACTTCCAAGTTGGAGAAGTCTCTGGGTTACTTCATGTGACAACAGTTTGGAAAATGAAAAATGCAGTTGATAGGACACTGGAGGGCAACCCTAAAATGCCCTCTGGCCTGTCCTTTGGACTTTGTCACAGCAAAGGAGAGAACAAAACCAAAATAGTTAGGATGTCTTTCCTAATACAGGATAGTATGCATGAGTATAGATCACATTAGGCTGGTCAAAATAATGTTACTGAAAGAAAGAGATGCTCCCCATTGGGGTCTCCTGTAGCAATTGTGTTGGCAGTAACAGCAGCAATGGAGTGGGGAAAATTGCATTAACAGTGCTGGAAGCAGTTAGCGGTGCTACAAGTATTAATATAATAGTAATAACTGCCACTTTTTGAAACTTATTATGTATCGAACTTTTTCATACATTTGACTAATTCTATGGTATAAGTATTAGTTTATCTCCAATTTGCATACAGCAAAACAGAATAAGAGAGGTAACTATCTGGTACAGGGTCATACAACTGCAGAGCAGCAACCAAAGTTGAAAGACTTTTAACACCAAACCCCATGCATTTAATTCCTGGGCTATATAGTAATAAGAGTTGCCAAAGACAGCATGAGCTTTCTGGGGCTAAACTTGGTATTCCAGAATATTTCTGATTGGCAAATCTAAGTAGATCCCACTGAAAGGCTTCAATGATCCAGCCAAAGAAAGGCAGCATGATTTGATCCTTCCTTTCTCTGGGTTCCTGTTTGCCCAGGTGAGACCTGAGGTCAGAGCAGATTAGTGACTCTCAGCAAGGTCTAGTACTGCCCTCCAGAAGATGTTTTGGACATTTGTTGGAGCATCGTTTTTTCCCTCCCAATCCTTTACATAGAGAAATAAATATTGTTTTGTAATAAATCACTTTTCCTTTTTCCCCTCATTTACACCATAGGACATTTACCAAAAAATTACATGTGGAGGCAGGTTCAGTCACCTATGGTTTTCATTTCAGGATAATGGGAGGAGTTATTTTTTTTTAAAGAAGCATTAGGTTAAGAATGATTGTCATAGAGGGTTTAGAATAAGCCCTCCACTTGTGATAGTCTATGGTTTCAAATCAGTCTTTCAGCAAGTGAAGCAATGCATCAATTCTCAGTATCAGAAGTATTGGGACAATCTGACAGCTGAGGCCTGTCTGTCTGATCCTTTGGATCTGGAATTGCCTACACCTCAGGCACCCTGCAGTTAATGTTCTCTTGCCACCATCCAAGGTCACAGAGGTTCCTCCACAAAACACCACATCATGTTGGATTTTGGCCTCTTTCTTTTTCTCTCCAGTACTAGCCTGTCTGCATCATGGGGCTATAGTGAGGGCAATTATTTTTTATTCTCTGGGCCAGAGGGATGGGAAAATAGAAGAAACTAATTTTTTTAAGTTATGAGTGTGAAAAAAGTTACAACCGTGTCTTCTGACTTCCCACAGTTTAGCTCAGGGCACACTGATTAGGTTCAGACCATAACTTTTTCTGTTCTACTCACCTAGCTTTAGTCCTCCCATCCATAGTGATAGGCTCTTCTTATTCCTAACTTGTAGAACTCTCCAGTCTTTCTTTTTTGTTAAATATTTATTGTTCAGATTATTACAGTTGTTCCTCTTTCCTCCCCATAGCTCCCCTCCTCCCAGTTCGCACCCCACCCTCTGTCCTTACCTGCCCCCCCTGCGCTGTTCTCATCCATAGGTGTACATTATTGTCCAGTCTCTTCCTGCACCCCCAACACCCTTCCCCCCCAAAAAAATTGTCAGTTTAATCCCTTTCTATATCTCTGATTCTATTCTATTCACCAGTTTATTCTGTTCATCAGATTTTTTATTCACTTGATTTTTAGATTCACTTGTTGATAGATATATATTTGTTGTTCATAATTTTTATCCTTATTTTTTCTTATTCCTCTTCTCAAAGGATACCTTTCAGCATTTCATATAATACTGGTTGGCTAGTGATGAACTCCTTTAGCTTTTTTTGTCTATGAAGCTCTATCCAACCCTCAATTGTGAATGATGGCTTTGCTGGGTAAAGTAATCTTGGCTGTAGGTTCTTCCCATTCATCACTTTGAATATTTCTTGCCACTCCCTTCTGGCCTGCATAGTTTCTGTTGAGAAATCAGCTGACAGATGTATGGGTTCCCCCTTGTAGGTAACTGACTGCTTTTCTCTTGCTGCTTTTAAAATTCTCTCCTTGTCTTTTGCTCTTGGCATTTTAATTATGATGTGTCTTAGTGTGGTCCTCTTTGGATTCCTTTTGTTTGGGATTCTCTGTGATTCCTGGACTTGGAAGTCTATTTCTTTTACCAGGTAGGGGAAGTTTACTGACATTATTTCTTCAAATAGGTTTTCAATATCTTGCTCTCTCTCTTCTTCTGGCACCCCTATAATTCTGATGTTGGTACGCTTGAAGTTGTCTCTGAGGCTCCTTAACTGTCTTCATATTTTTGGATTCTTTTTTCTTTTTGCTAATCCATTTGGGTATTTTTTGTTTCTTTGTATTTCAATTCTTTGACTTGATTCTTGTGTTCCTCTAATCTGTTGTTGGAACTCTGTATAATATTCTTTATTTCAGTCAGTGTATGCTTAATTTCTAGTTGGTCCTTTTTCATATCCTCAAGGGTCTCATTAGATTTATTGAGGGTCTCACTAAATTTATCGGTGGTTTCTAGAAAATTCTTGAAAAACTGTAAAACCGTGGTTTTGAACTCTATATTCAATCATTTTCTTTCCTCCATTTCTGTCATTTGTGATCTGTTTCTTTGTCTCTGCATTTTGGCTGCTTCCCTGGATTGATAGAGTGGCTTTCTGTGTTAGGTAATCACTGAGAGGAAATGACCTCCAAGCCACTTGTATCTCTAAGGAGGTGCTAGTTTTAGCTTCTGACTGGGGCTTCCCAGCCTTTTACATGCAAAAGCCTCTGTGGCAGCTTGGGTGGGGCGGGGTCTTGGGGAGTCTACAGGGTGGAACAACCAGCTATGGCCTCTTCTCAGCCCTGCCCTAAGAGGCACTGGGTCTCAAGTCACTCTGGAGTTTCTCCCAGTGCCAGACAGTGCTAGATAGTCCAGGTCCTCCCCGTAAGATTCTGACTTCCCAGAAACTCGCCTGGAACTGGAGTTCAGAGCCGTCAGGAGCTTGTGCTTCCCTCTGGTACAAAATGCTTCCAGCTGTTTCCTCAAGTCATTTCCGAGAGCCCCTTCACGCGCGCCTCCATACCTCTGCACTTTATTTCCGCACCTCCTCTGAGTCTCAGTCTCTTTCTAGTTGTAGAATTTCCACTCAGCCATCCTTCCTGTGGGTCTGGGTGGTGTCTGTTTTTTCTTTTTGTCGTTGTTTTAAAATAGTTGTGCATAGCCACAATTCCAGTGTTCACCTATGCTGCCATCTTGGTTTCTCTTCCATCTTTCTTTTTAGGCCAGCTCCAACCATAATCTTTGGGTTTTAGTCTAAGACTGTGCATTAGGCAGGTAGCTAAACTAAACTCCATAGCCATGTACTTCCAAGGCCTCCATTAGCATCTCTTAACAAGTCTCACCTGCCAGAGTTGCTCTAGAAGCTGCTTTCTCTTCTAAGGCTCAGCTGAAGTACCCCTAGCTCACTGCAGCCCCCAGTCATTTCAACTTGAATGAAAAATTTGATGTTCTTATTTGACCTCAGTTTTGTATGCACAGTATATTTTCTCTCTAGCAGTCTCTCCATTGAGTTCAGTCATCTTATATATTTTAAAAAATATTTTTAATGTCATTTATTTTACAGAGAGAGAGAGAGAGAGAGAGAGAGAGAGAGAGAGAGAGAGAGGTTCATTGGCTGCCCCCTACTGGGTATCAAGCCAGCAACCAGGCATATGCTCTGATCTGGAATCGAACCTACAATCTTTGGGTGCATGGGAGGATGCTCAACCAACTGAGCCACATCGACCAGGGCCAGTCATCTTATCTCTATCATCCTCCCAAGCATGGGGTTTCTCCATTGTCTTACTGGAGACAAACATAATACACTGGAAGTTCCATGAAGTTAGAGACACATCTGTGATATTCACGGTCATATAATCCAAGTCTACTAGCACAGATCCTGGCACTGAGCGGGCATTCAATAAATGTAAGTCACTGACTGACTGTGAAGTCGATATTCCCACTTCCTATTAAATGCATGGAGGATTATGGTATCTACTTGGTCCATAAATAACTATTAAATCTCATAATTTCTTTTTTTTTTAAGTTTGAGCACAGAAATGATATGATATGACTAATCTTTTTAAAATATATTTTATTGATTTCTTTACAGAGAAGAAGGGAGAGGGATAGAGAGTTAGAAACATCAATGAGAGAGAAACATCGATCAGCTGCTTCCTGCACACCCTCTACTGGGGATATGCCCGAAACCAAGGTACATGCCCTTGACTAGAATCAAACTTGGGACTCTTCAGTCCTCAGGCTGATGCTCTATCCACTGAACCAAACCAGTTAGGACTCATAATTTCTATAAGGAGTCACAGATACTGATCAGCACTGGGACCCAGACTGGTCCTCACTAGAAGCCTAAAAATGCCATGGTGTAAATTCATAAATCTATGCCTATATTCATTTTTTGGGAGTTCCACAATTCCCAAGTGTATTCTAGCAAGGCCCACATGAAATATTTGCAAGAAATAGCTTGATTTGCAGTGGGATGAGAAATGAGAAGGAAAATTCCTCCATTTTCATTCCTGTCTTTCCCAGGCCAGGAGTGAAGGCGGGCTTAGAGCTTCATTGCTTAGAGCTTTCAGAGCTTCCCACAGATTAAAATTCAGTATAAATAGGACTCTCTAGTTAAAATTTGATTCCAGCCACACAGTTTCTTTTTCTCTCAGAAAATGGGAAAATATGTTAGCCTGTGAGTCATACATGGAAAGTGTTCATCATGATGCTGTGAAAAACTCTTTCCAAAGGGCATCCAGATACTGCTGTTGTTTCCACTCTGCTCTAGTGGCCAAAGAGGGTGAACTGTACCCTCTGAAGAGGACAGAAAATTTTTCTAATGCATAGAGCCCTGCAGGGATTGTCAAGGTCCTCACTCTGCTTCCTTAGAGTCTATCCACCCACAGAAAGGTTAGCTAACGCTGTGACCTTGGGCAAGGTGATTCACTTGGATCTTTAATGTCATTGCAGAAACTTGGTGAACTATATTCCGTAACTTGTCAATACATCAATTTTTTTTTTTTGGGGGGGGAATAGGTTTTAAGGTTTTAAAGTATTGGATTTTTAAGTCTTTAATTTATTCATAAAACATATATTTTTAAAGTATCTACTATGTGGCACTTATTATGCATATATCACTAAAGAAACACACAAAAATCCCTCCTCTCAAGCCTCAAATAATTAATATATTGGGAGGAGGAGACAGAGAATGTTAATAAATAAGACAAATGAATAAAATATAGTCAGATTGTAACAAGTACTAAGCAGAAATAAGGAATGGGTAGAAAAAACACACTTTGGGTAGGGTGGTCAAGGAAGGTTTCCTTGAGTAGACAACACTTAAGTAAAGATCTGAAGGAGATAAGAAAGCAAGCCCTGAAGATATCCGAAAGAAGAATGATTCAGGCAGAAAGAATAATGAGTACAAAGTCACTGAGGTGAGGCCTCAGGAGTGTGAGAAATAGCAACATAGTTGCAAAACAATAGTTTTGTGTTGCTGGAGAGTAGGAAGTAAGGTGAGGAGCAGTAGATGAGGGCAGAGAAGTAACAGGGAGCCAGATCATGCAGGCCTTAAAGTAGAGAGATAGTTTTGTCTTTCACTATGAAGGTGATGGAAAACCATAGGAGGGTTTGAATAGAGGAGTGACATGACATCAGTTAAGTTTTAACAAGGTCACTGGCTACTGCTGGAAAATAAACTCTGGGGTCAAGAGGAGGGGCAAAAGAAAAATCATAAAGAACAGTGAACAGCCTATCACAATAATGCAGGGAAGAAATGATGGTGCCTTCCACTAGAATAGTAGCCATAAAGTTGATAAGAGTTATTGGATAATGAATATCTTTGAAGGTGGTGATAATCAGTTTTGCTAATGAACTTTTTTTTTTAAGATTATAAGAAAAAGACAGGAATCAAGGGTCACTCAAGGGTAAAAGGGTCCTGAGGGAAGGGAAGGGGTGAGAGATGGAGAGTGAACAAGAGAACAAATCATGGATACCTTTAGAGGGTTTCCCTTGGGTATTCAGTATAGTACCATATCAGCACATGCACATGTGGAAAATAATCATCAAGACCAAGAAAAAAGAAACACCTGAAAGGATTAGAAGTCATGGTGGTTGGCTCTCCCACAGGGCCACCACTAGTCATACTTACCAACCAGTCATACTTAAAAAGCTTCATTATTTACAGAACATAGAGTAGAGAACTCAGAAGGGTCTTGCGTTGACAGTGGGGAAGCATTCACTCTAGACTAAACACTGCTCTGAACATGCCAACAAGTCATAAGAGCAAGACCCGAAAAGATGAAACTGTTTCCAAGTAACTTAACTGTGCCCCAAGACAAAGTTCAAGAACATTTCTAGGAATACAAAAATATATAGTACCCAACAGGGTAAAATGCACAATATCTGGCATCCAATCAAATAGTACCAGGTGTGAAAAGAAGCAGGCAAATAAAAACCCACAATGAGGAATAACAAAAATCAACCCAGAACTGAAACTATAAGAAATGTTAAAGAATTTCCTTCATGCAGAAGGGAAAATGATACCAGATTGAAATATGGGTCTACACAAAGGAATGAAGAGTACTAAAAGGTAACTAAATGGATAAATATACTAGATTTTTTGTTTTATTATTTAAATTCTTTAAAACATGTTAGGTGGTTTAAATAAAAAAATAACAATGTAAAATAAGATGTATAAGTTATATGGAAGTGCAATGTATGACAACAATAGCACAAAGGCCAGGAGGGGATAAATGAAAACTCAAATGAAGGAAATTTTCCATCGTGATGTAAATATGGTACTAGTTTCACCTAAGATTTTGAAAGTTCCAGGCTTTGAATTGCTGTTTTTCTACAATAGTGGAGTATATTTCAAGTGTTGCATCACCCTCCCTAGTCTTTTCTGAAAGGTTCAGGTAAGTTGCTAACAGTTGAATTTTCTCCTTAAGTTCTACCTCCTTTCCTCCTCTGTGTGCTGGATTTCAGTGCCTTCCTTTTTTTTACTTCCTCTTAGACATTTTTTAAACATACTCTTCTAGGTTCTTTCTTGTGGGCTCTTCTTTAGTGAAATATATAGAACATAAATTGGGTTTCTTGCAAAAGCATACACTATGCTGAAAAAACTTGTCCACCTTTACCTCCGTAAGTTGAATAGACTTACATATTTTTTTCTGTCAAAACCAGACTCTATTATTACCCTGACTAGATCTCCTTTAATATGGCTCATTTTTGTTATGCTTCTTTCTCCTCAGAGCCAAGTCCCCATAAATTTTGCTGCCATATTTCTTTAAAATACAGAAAATTATACCTTGTTGTTTATAAAACCTTTGTCATCCTGAAACCTATCCAGTAATTAGTGGGATTTTGATGCCAAATCTACCTGTTTTTACCTCTCAATTCAGTTCAATTATTTTTACATCACTTTCTACAACTACGGTATCTTCAGTGGTGTCTCTCAATTATTTTATGGTTGCATGCAAGTTGTAAATTGAGATAGAATTTGCAACATTGTAGCTATGATAAGATTTATTGAGAATATAATTTATACTCAAAGGAGTAGTAGAATTCACAGGAAGGGGGAAAGGGGAATATATGTAATATTGTCAACAATAAAAATAAAGAGAGTAAATGTAACAATGGGGCTTATTGGCCCAAGAAGTATTGTTGAGGAATCTCTTAGACTCAGCTAAGGTGTTTACATACCAACCTTGCAGGTATAATCCTCCATATTTCTCTTTAAGTTATCTTAATCCTTAGGAACTAGTTCACTTTGACAGGTAAAGATTATGGAAGGGAGGCACCAGGATTCTGAAGGATATGCAAAAGATCTAACCTCATGCAGAGATGTAGTTGGAAAAAAAGAGTATTTTGTTAGGCTCTTCAGATAACTGTGGATAGTCTTTTTAGATACTGCACCAAATTTCAACAAGTGGTATTTTTAAAGTTTAGTTACAATGTGGAATCTAAAACCACATCATTGAACTTCGTATACTCTATTACATTAAAGTCTATTGGCCTATATTAGCTTTTTAATGGCTTTGTTTTACCCATACATGGTTTTGTAACATTATGGACTAGTCATTTGAAAAAAAAATATTGATTCCTGGGGTTATACAGATCTTCCAAATTATGGCACATTTTAATATACAGTGTTAAAAAATTCATATTAATTAATAGCTCTACCAATCTCACAGAAGTCTTTTAAGTATTGAATAGCTCTTATGCTAAATGTGATGGATATGCAGCTTTACCAATTTTAATTTTGCTTGATACCTTGAATTTTACCATTGGCAATAAATGCTGCAGATGTTTCTTTTGAAGTTACAGGCTGTTTTTGTTCATCTTTGGAGAAAATATATGCAAAATACTAAAACTCTGAATAAACCATAGTTTTTGTAATTCTTCAAATAAAAACGTCATTTTATGAAAAATAGGGCTAGTTCAATTTGCAACTCAAACAAATCATATATAATAAAAGCCTGATATGCTAAGTGTCCAGATATCCATTCAACCAATCAAAACGTAATATGCTAATGACACACTAAGGTCCGCTCAACTGCTCTCTATGACATGCACTGACCACCAGAGGGCAGACGCTCCAACCGGTAGGTTAGCTTGCTGCTGGGGTCCAGCTGATTGGGACTGAGTGAAACAGGTAAGACACACCCTGGAGCCCTCCCACAGTCCCTCCCTAGCTGGCCAACCTCCCATGTCCCTCCCTGACCTTGATCATGCACCAGTGGGGTCCCTCAGCCTGGACTGTGCCCTCTCACATTCACGGACCTCTTGTGGATGTTGGAGAGCTGACTTCGGCCTGATCCCACTCAATGTAGGAGCTGCCCCCTGGTGGTCAGTGTGCTCCCACAGGGGGAGCACCACTCAGCCAGAAGCTGGGCTCATCGCTGGCAAGCAGCAGCAGTGTTGGGAGCCTCTCCCTCCTCCATGGTAGCACTAAGGACATCTTTCAAGGAATCCCATCTTTCAAGGACTTCAAGAGGGTGCAGGCCAAGCTGAGGGACAGCCCCCCTCCCCCACCGAGTGCATGAGTTTTGTGCACCAGGCCTCTAGTGTGCAATAATTTTCCTTGGTTCAACCATCACACTCTGGTATGCATCAGAAGTAATTTATGTGTGCCTCTTAATTGTCACACAGAATATTAAGAAACATGTACATTCAAGGGTTGATATTTAATAAAATTAATTGCTACATCAATAACATTCTTAAGTGAAACTGACTTTCTCCCCCTTTAAGTGCATGGTGGTAAAAAATACATTGATGTGCTAGTACAGTTTTGGTGCTACTGCCTTGATTTGTGCTAAGGCAGCAACAGTTTTACCCATCATTTCTTTTGTACCATCAGTGCAAATGTCAACACAGCAAAAAAGGAAAATGATTTTTATTATTCTTTTAAAATATGTTTTTATTGATTTCAGAGAGGAAGCAAGAAGGAGAGAGGGATAGAAACATCAACAATGAGAATCATTGATCAGCTGCCTCTTGAATACCTCCTACTGGGTGGGGATTGAGCTTATAACCCAGGCATGTGCCCTTGACTGGAATCTAACACCAGACCCTTTAGTTTGCAGGCCAAGGCTCTAGCCACTAAGCCAAACCATCTGGGGTGATTTTTAATATTCTTATGAGAAGAGTCTTGACCTTGTTGTGGATCCTTGAAAAAGCCTTGAGAATTGTCAATCTGTGGATCACATTTTGAGTACCACTACTCTAGTATTACAGTTAAATGAATAGTAAAAGAACAAACTGATAAAGATGAAAAGAGGAATCTAATCTAATAAAAGAATAATATGCAAATTAACCCTTACTCTGTTACATCTAAGCCACGCCCACCAGCCAAGCCATGCACACCAGCCAATCAGAGCGATGATATGCAAATTAACCCTTACTCTGTTACATCTAAGCCACGCCCACCAGCCAAGCCATGCACACCAGCCAATCAGAGCGATGATATGCAAATTAACCCAGCCAAGATGGCAGCTGGCAGCCCCAGAGCTAGAGCAAACAGGAGGCCAGCAATGGAGGAAGTTGTCTGCCTAGGCCGGCTGTGGCCTCTGCTCAAGGCAACAAAGTTTCAGTTATAGAAGCCACGGAGCTGAAAAACAGAAGGCTTTGTTGCCTGCCTAGGAAGGCTGTGGCCTCTGCTCAAGACAGCAAAGTTTCAATTATAGAAGATAAATAAACCCCAGAAACCTGATTCCAGCCAGACTCACTGGGAGTTTGGGTGGCTGGGGGCTGTGGCCAGCCTGCAAACAGCCATTAGCCCCTCACCCAGGCTGTCCAAGCACCCCAGTAGGGACCCGAACCCTGAAAGGGATGTGGCCAGTCTGAAAATGGCCTTCAGCCCCTCACCCAGCCTGGACACACCCCCATGGGGTGAGGGTCTCCACTGGGAGGCTTGGCCATCCTGCGAACAGCCATCAGCCCCTCACCCAGGCTGGCCAGGCATGCCAGCAGTTGGACATCCCCCGAGGGGTCCCAGACTGTGAGAGGGCACAGGCTGGGCTGAGGGACCCTTCCCTCCCGAGTGCACAAATTTTTGTGCACCGGGCCCCTAGTGTTTTATAAAATACTGAGGCAGGAAAAGAGAGAAAAATGAATATACATAGGTAGAACACATAATACAATGGTAGATTTGAGTCCTTAAGATCAGTTCTTTCCTTGGTTTCCCATACAAGTAGAAACCAACAGGTACTTAAAATTTTTCTTCCAATGTTTCCAGACAGACTTGTATCCTAATAGGAATGCAGTTTAGCCTTAATATGAGGCTTCTGCTTCAAATGAGCAGAATAAATGGTGGTAACTAAGATCACTATTTAAAATAACTTCAGTAACATGTTTAGAAAATAATATGATGGAAAATAACTTCTATTTTGCCAAATGAAGGCAAACTCATACCAATTTACTTGAGAATATAGGTTCAACCCTGCAAACGAAGACCTAAGATGCATACAGAGTATGTCAAAGAAAGAAAATCATTTGAATATATAGTGTCTCTAACTTCAGGAGAATTTTGTGATTGGTGTATTCATTTACTTTCTATTTAAAAGCAAATCCAAGGACAAACAGTATGAGGGAAGGACAAACAGTAAATTCCCCTTCCCCAAAGACAAACTATCTAGTTCATAGGACTGAACACTGCTAGGAATTCATCAATAGTAGCTTCATCATTCATCTCCTTTGCATAGGTGTATCTATCTAATTGATTGGTTGTCCATCAAATCTGAATCTAATCTATCTCATTGACAGGCCTTGCCCTTTATAACGTGCCTTAATTAGTTTGCTGAGAGATGTTTGTCATTTATTTTGAGCTGAATCACAGGTTCATCATAGAATTAAACATAAAAGAATTGGAAGTGACCTTTGCAGTAATTTCTTCTGTCTTCCTACCTGAGAGAGCAACCTCCTCTACAGTACCCATGCCTACTGGCTATCCAGCAGGTCCTTAGGTACTTCTTGTAGCAAGGAGTTCACTAACTTGTAAAACAGAGCATTTTATTTATTTTATTTTACTTTATTTTGTTTATTCTCCCAACAAATATTCATTGAGAACCTGCTCTTTGCCTGTGCTGGTGAAGGAGCCAGAGATAGAGCAGTAAGAAAAGCAAAAATAGTCCATGAATTCATGAAGTTTAAACACAAGTGCATTAAACTTCCAATCCATGACTCCAATAAATATGTATATACTCAAGATAGACTCTAGATATCTGATTTATATTTTATAGATTTTTGTTTTTAAATGGAATGATCCTTTTTTTAGAGTTATTAAGTTACATTTCTCCAGTCAGTAATATGTTGTAACCTTCCAGATAAAGGAGCCCAAATATAATTAATTGCCTTCATATTCAACTAGGGACAGTAAAGTGAATGAAAAAAAAGGAACAAAATTCCATCTCTATTCATTAAGAGAAGGCTATGTCCCTCAATCACATTCATTTTATAACATACGAGCTATGAGGAAGTAATGTGAAACAAAGATATGCAAAAAGTTTCTTATACAAATTAGGGTTTTGTTCTTCTCTTTTGACATAAAGTAAAGGGATGCTAGTGAGCTTCACAATAACATCAGCCACAAAACAACATCTTCCCTTCTTTGTACACATTCCTAGCATGTGCTTTTGCCCCACAGTTATAAGATAGTTGCATTGCCTCCAGCATTCTGACGGTATTTCATGGAAAAGGTAGTGTCAGGGTAAAATGTGGGCACATGGCACTTGAATCTCCACCTAACCCTAACCCCACCCTTTTAAGTATCTGGTAAGATACCCCACCAAAGATATTCTGCTTATTATCATTGACCATAATTGCATCACAGTTCACCACTGTGTGCTTGTGAAATTTGGAAAAGTTCTTCACATGGACAAATATTTGCAACTAAACTATCATTCAATATTATGTAATAAGGAGCAAATAAATGGGAATGCCCAGAGCACACTCACTCCTCCATAGAGCACACTGAATTTCTCGAGGGAGGTGGGAGGTGGCACACCTAGCATGGATAGCTAATGATCCTTTTCTTGGAACATCAAGATATAAATTGTACTTACAGCCTGTGGGCATACTCTGAGTTCTGTGAACCTTCACAGAGGGCAGGAGAGAAACTGCATGTTCTTTTCACCCTCTGCTAAAGTAGAAGGCTAGAGATGAGGCAGATAGAAGAGTTTTGTTGACATCAGTGCCAAGGCTGATGATTTAAATCAGCTGGTGAATTTTGGTAACTTATATCAACCTACATACAGCTCCTGTAATACAGGCTTCTCAAAAGCTTCTCATACTAGAACACAACATAGGGCCAGGCGACACTCTTAGTATTGGTGACATGGTATCCAATTTAAAAATATTTTCATGAAAGTTGCCTTATATTGTGTGAACAATTTCTGCCTGCATCTATTTAAACCATAAATAGCTTCCATAATAAATATGCACTCAGGCCAAGATATTGAGTTCAGGGATTCTCTTGCACAAAAGGATCCTTCTGCCACCTCTCTCTTTCCTCTCTCTTTTACACATAGATATATTAATCTTTCTAAACAATTTGAGAGTAAGTTAGAGATATTTTGCCCTTTAACTCTATATTTTGCCCTTTAACTCTTCAGTATATATTACCTAAAATCAAGAGCATTCTCATAAAACTTTATTACAATTATCAAAGCTAAGAAATTAACAGTAATGTAATATTTCAGCTAATATATTAACCTTATTTAAAGTCTACCAATTGTTCTAATGATGTCCTTTATGGGAAAAGAAAATCGCAGATCAAAAATGGCATACAGTTGCCACATTCCTTTCATGTACTTTGTGAACTTGAATTTAATGTTCTGACAAGGCTTCCTAGAGCTGATCCTAATATTTACATGAATGCCTCTGAAGCTTTGTCATGATGGCCTACAGTTACCAAGGTAGAGATACCTAAACTTTCTTGGAATGCTCAGAGGGGCTGAAATCATTTACAATGTAAGACTCAAAACTCCACCAACTGACCTTGTACCCTAGAAGGATACAAAGGGATACATTAGTGATGGTGACACTAGTGTCTTTGAGCTCAGGGATGGTTATTATCTGTAAGATGCAATCAATAGTGTGAGATTCTACCATGGAAATGGGCCCTATAATATCAATTTAAATGATGAGAGTCTAGAATTACAGAGGTCAGAGATAACTCTTAGTCATGAAGCATTATTAATATAATAGGTAACAAGGATGGAAGATAATAATAATGCTTTTATGCACAGAAATCTAATGCTTTGATGCAATACCATGAAATAGATCATGGTATTTCTAAATAGGGAACCAACTAGGCTGTTGCTAAATGTAATTATAATTTTTTTTAAAATGGAAAGTTAGTAATCAGCAGGTTGATGTCAGATGCCACAATGGAAAATTTCACTCCCTCACACAGATTTGAGTTATGACATTTCACAAACCTATTGATTCAATATGATGCTGGGCCACCTCACATATAAACAATGAATCTTCCTTTGATATTTCTTTAGAGAGGTCTTCAGCCATTTTCCAGGATAGTTGTACACTGAACAAAATGGAACACTTAGACTCTGAAACTGTTATCTACAGCAGCAATTTTCAATCCTTTTTATCTCATGGCACACACAAACTGATTACTAAAAATCTGGCACACCAAAAAATATGCATGTTTTTTGCCAATCTGGTGAAATAATAGGTATAAGTTTTGTTGATTTCAAAAAATGAAAATAGTAATAACCTACCCTTTTTGCTCCAAAGTAATTAAAAAAAAAACAGGTGCCTGTACTTTTATATAAGGATTTCTGATACCAAGAATTAACCAATCAGATGCAACCTTATTATGCAACATGACCAGTAAGATGCAACTCTATTATATGACCCATAAAGTTATGGTTCAAAACAGGGCATTCACATGGGATGGCAATTGTTGTGTTGGCTGTTAGTATTTTTTTTTATTTGCCTAAGGTAAAAAAGGTCAGTGCCTCTGACTAAATAGTCAGGTATTTAATGTTTTAAAAGTTCTTATAATACACCAGTTGGAAATCACTGATCAATAGGGTTTGAGCTTACATTTATCACAGAGGACCTGAAGCATCATCACGTTGCTTTGATTAGTGTGGAGGCTATCATAATCCACATAAGAAAAAGAGTTTTGGCCCATCCACATCTCATAGTGGGTCAATGGGTTCACACATATATACTGTGACTCTTTCTCTGGTCTCTGGTATAACTAGGAGACACATTCTTAGATGCTGGAAAACTCCTACAATTGTTATTATGACCTGTGGATTAAGAATCATTACAGCAGGAAGGACCAAGTGAAAACCCCTCAACCTGCCTCTGCCAGAAATTTAAATTAGAAAAAATTATATTTCTAGAAATATTGCAGAAAGTAGTGTCACCATCAAATATTTAAAAATGTGGTGCCCTAATTGGTTTGGCTCAGTGGATAGAGCATTGGCCTGCAGACTGAAAGGTCCCAAGTTTGATTCCAGTCAAGGGCATGTACCTGGGTTGTGGGCATATCCCCAGTAGGAAGTGTGTTTCTCATCGATGTTTCTAACTCTCTATCCCTCTCCCTTCTTCTCTGTAAAAAAATCAATAAAATATATTTTGAAAAAAAAATTAAAATGTGGTATTTTCTCTCAATGTTCTCTGTAAAACCAGGTGGTTCATGGTTGATGACAGTGGTTACTCTAAACTGAACCAAATGGAAGCCCTGATTTCAATTGCTGTGCTTGATGTAATATCTTTATGAAAGCAGACCAACCTAGTGTTTAGCACTTAGCATACAGCTATTGATTTGGAAGAATGCTTTAATCTTAATGAATATCAGCAGGGAAGATTGAAAGCAATTTATATTTACACTAGAGGCCCACACAGTTCATAAACGGGTGGAGTCCATAGGCCTGGCCAGTGATCAGGGCCATCAGGGCCAGGCTGATTGGGGCGGGCTGATGGGGACCTGCTGGCGGGCTGGGGGAGATACAGGGGGAAGGAACCACAGGAGATTGGCCACAGGCCCCAGGAAGGAGCCATCCCTTGGTCCCCTTGAGAAAGGGGCCGTGCTCGCCACTACCCACCCCAGTTCCCACTCCCAGCCCAGGGCCTAAAGGCCCCAGCAGGGTGGGGAGAGGAGGCAACAGTCACTGGGTCAGACACAGAAGGAGCAGATGCTGGATGCCAATGCCACCATTGTGGTTCCCTGCCTCCCCCCTCCTACTTCCTTCACTGCTGTGCCACCACCGTGGTGGTGGGGGTACCGATTTCGGCCTGCCCACCAAAGGGAGGGACGGGGGGGAAGGAAGTTGGTCGTTGGTCCTGAGGAGGGAGCCGGCCCTTGGCCCCCCTGGGAAAGGGGCCACATCCGCTGCCACACACCCTCGGTTCCCCATCCCAGCCCAGGGCAAAGGCTCTGGAGGGGTCGGGAGAGGAGTCAATGGTCACTGGGCTGGGTGTGGAAGGAACAGACTCCAGATGCCAATGCCCACCATCAGCACCCCACGCTGCATTGTTCCCTGCCTGCCACCCTCCTCCTTCCCTTCCTGCTGCACCACCCCCAGGGCTTGCCAGCCTGGGGGAAGGACAGTGGGAGGTTTGCTGGTCAGGGAGAAGGACTGCATGAGGTTGGTTGCTGGCTCCAAGGAGGGAGCCAGCCCTCGGCCCCTCTGGAAAAGTGGCCATGTCCACTGCCACCCACCTCCAGTTCCCCATTTCAGCCCAAGGCCTGGTTCCAATCGGGTGATTGGGGCCTGCTGACCAGGGGTAAGGACTGTGGGAGGTTGGCTGGTGGGAGAGGTTGGCTGTGGAAGCACGCACTCACCACCAGGGGGAGGCTCCTGCATTGAACATCTGCCCCTGGTGGTCAGTGTGTGTCATAGCGACTGGTCATTTGGACATTCTGGTCATTCAGTTGTAATGGTTGCTTATGCATATAGATAGATGATAGATAGATAGATAGATAGATAGATAGATAGATAGATAGATAGATAGATAGATATAGATAGATAGAAATGGGAAAGATAGATAGCAATTTCAAACACTCTCTTGCCTCATCAGTATGTTAACTCATGCTCATTGAGATATATAGTCCATTAGGAACCTTGAATTTCTCAATATTCCTGAAAAGTCATTTTTATCCACATGTTATTAGACTGCTGAGCTGGAGTGATAATATCCCTACACAACTGAGTAAGACATTTAGATGCCAAAAGGTAGGAGATAAACCTCATAAAGATTCATGGTCCTATTGGTTAAGTTATAGAATATCTGGAACCTGCTGGGATGTTTTCCCCAAGTACAGGACAAATTGTTGGACCTTGTACCTCCTATGACCAAGAGAAAAGGACATCAATTTGACCTCACTAAGAGAGTAACAGTACATAACTCTACGGCTCTAGAGCAAAATCATGCCATTCATAGCTGAAAAATGCTATGTTTAAAAATAATTTCTAATATGCTACTGCATCCTAATTGAGACCAGGTACAAGATATCAAGAGACTTTGCAAACTAGATGTGCATCATGACTTGGGCATTTAGTTATCTAGATTCAACATATCAAATCCAATATGTTGTAAGTATGAGGGGTCACAGCAGCTAGAACTTTAATCCCCTGTACAATAAAGTAATACATTTGAATTGGACTGAAATAGGTACAGAAGTTATGAATAAACTACATGATTAGGTAGCCCAAATAAATGCCCATGTCACCTAACTTTGTTGTATTAATGACTCTTAACTTACCACAAGCAATGATAAATATAAAATTTAAGACAAAGAGTTTAGAGCTACCAATTAGAAGTAGATATTTAGCTTTGTGTCTTGCATAGGAACATTAGTCACATCTAAGAGGAAACCATTTACATAAATAAGCATCTCATTTCTCTTGAATATTTTCTTACTTTTATTATGACACTATGAAGCAGGAGGTCTCCCAGGGGTGAGGACGATGGAGCCTCTAGCACTAGGACACTTGCATGCACGACTCCGGAGACCAGGTTCTGTGACGCAGGTCTAATTTTATTAAGGAAGTACAGCAGTATTTATAGCAGAGGTGGCCAATCATGGAATGTCTTCTTAGGGAGCCAATGAGTGTCAAGGTCGGGGTACTGTGTACTTGGCTCTAGGAGGGGCTCAGGCAGCTGTTGCCATCTTCCTGGTTTGCCATAAAGATCTGAACTGCTGGAGTGTGCTCACAGCATTGCATCAGCCGCTGCACTGAAATAAACCTCCTGTGCTCTACCTACAACACTAGGGGCCTGGTGCACAAAAAAAATTTGTGCACTCCAGGGGGTCTCTCAGCCCAGCCTATGCCCTCTTGCAGTCTGGGACCCCTTGGGGGATTTCTGGCCTGGGTGAGAAGCTGATGGCTGTTTGCAGGCTGGCCAAGCCCTCCAGTGGGGACTTCCACCCCATGGGGGTGTGGCCAGCCTGGGTGAGGGTTTGAGGGCCATTTTCAGACTGCCCACAGCTCCAATTGACCCAGTGTTCCAGCGAGGCTGGCTGGAATCAGGTTTCTGGGGTTTATTTATCTTCTATAATTGAAACTTTGTTGCCTTTAGCAGAGGCCTAGGCAGGCAACAAAGCCTCCTGTTTGCTTCAGCTCCATGGCCTCTATAATTGAAACATTGTTGCCTTGAGCAGAGGCCCGGCTGGCCTAGGCAGGCAGTTTCAACTCCATCGCTGGTGCAACAGAAGCCTCCTGTTTGCTCTAGCTCCGTGGCTGCCAGCCACTATCTTGGCTGGGTTAATTTGAATATAGCCACTCTGATTGGATGGTGGGCATGGCTTGGCTGGTGGGCATGGTCTAAGTGTCTAGGAGTGAGGGTTAATTTGCATATTACTCTTTTATTAGATTATATTGTTGGCTCCAAAGATAGGTTATTTGTAAATTTATTATAGTAACTATCCACACATTGTGACAAATTCTCTTGTTCTGATAAAATAAGTATCTTTAGAAAGAAGTTTATCTATAGTGGGAAGCAAAGTATTTTTTAATAATAAGATGAATACACATTATTCTATAGAAAGTTACAATTTAAAGTCAAGTTTTACTTTTAAGTTACAATCAAAAGACCTTGTTGACCTAATATCAACTAAAATAACTTGTACTTCTAAACTAAGAACTTGTAAACAAGATATAGGTCTTAGAATTCAAGTCCAGTGTATAAATATAAGCTACTAGAGACCCGGTGCATGAAAATTCATGAACTGGAGGGGCATCCCTCAGCCTAGCCTGCCCCCTCTCACAGTCTGGGAGCCCTCAGGGGCAGGAGGTGATGCAGTGATCAAAGGAAGGTGACACCCCCATCACACCTCTGCTGCTGCCACTGCTGGCAGCACAAGCCTTGGGTGGCCCTGGTTACCTGAGTCTCAGGTGGCCCTGGGTGGCTGGACAGCAGGTGCCAATCAGCCCGCCTCAGGCCAGTCCTGGGCAGTAGGCAGCTATCATCCAAGGCTTGCCTGTGCCTTGGGCTGGCCCTGGGTGACTGGGCAGCTGACAGCTGAGGCTTGCCTGTGCCTCAGACCATCCCTGGGAGACTAGGGGGCTGAGGGACTAGGGGACTCTGGAGGCCTTGCTGCATGCCTGCTGCCCCAGTGGGGCTGAAGGGACTGGGCACTGCCATCTTGTGGCTGTGGGCACCACCATCTTTGAGGGTATGGCAGTCAATTAGCACATTCCCTCCTTATTGGCTGTGGGTGCCGCCATATTTGAGGGTGGGGCAGTCAATTAGCATATTCCCTTCTTATTGGTTGTGGGTGCTGCCATATTTGCGATGCCATGAGGGTCAATTAGCATATTCCCTCTTTATTAGATAGGATAATAATCTATAATAATAAAAGTGTAATATGCAAATCAAATGAATGGCCAAATAGCAGAACAAACATCTGGATGATCACGCTGTGACGCCCACTGGCACCAGGCAAGTCAAGGTGGGTACGATGCAATTGGGTGGGGGCCTGGACATCACCCCTTGATTGCCCACAGAGGAAGGCCCAGGCCAATGGCCAGTGGAGTGATCAATTGAGGGCTCCATGATTATCCCAAAGAGGAAGGCCTAGGCTACCCAGTGGCAGTGCTGCAGCAGGTAGCCTGGTCCTCCCTCTGTGGGGGCAATAAATCATGGAGCCCTGCTAGGTGGGCAGGTCCTGCCTCTTTGGGGTGATTGATTGTGAAGCCCTGGCTGGGTGGGCAGGGCCTACCTCTTTGGGGCAATCTATTGCAGGGCCTACCTCTTTGGGGTGATCCATCATGGAGCCCTGCGATGGATCACCCCAAAGAGTGGCCCAGGCTACCTGGCAGTGGTGCTGCAATAGGGGGGTGGGGCCATCCTCTGCAGGGCGATAGATCATGGGACTTCTGGACTGCAAGAAGGTGAAGGCCAGGATGAGGAACTCCTCCCCCTGAGTGCACAAATTTTGTGCACCAGGCCTCTAATTTCAAATACTATCCATTATTACATGTATTTTATCAGTAATTTGATATTTTAAGAAAAATTAATATTATACAAAAATGATAAGTGAATAAAAATTATGCGTGTATCATTCCCTTGAAAACATCAAAAAAATAAATTACTTGAAAAAACAATAGGGCATTTTTATGACATTATATGCTTGATGCCAAACAAATTGCATAGTCTCATGACATTGATGCCAACTTCTCCAATGAAGAAAATACCAGAAAAATAAAGAAGCCCCATTTGACCACAACTCCATAATAAACCCATTTATAATCCAAAAGTAAATGTAAACATTAATTTATTTCTCTAAGTTGAAAATAAAATAGCATCTTTAAAACAAAGATGTACAATAATTTATTAATATTGTGACCTTTTCAATATTCCATATGACCAGTGATTTGATGAATTATGAAACTGTGAACTATTGAAGTTATGTTAAAAATTAAAGTTGAAATTGACCAATAAATATTGTAAGGAATGTGCTGTTGCTTGAAGATCATGTGTAATTAACTAACTTTTTTGTAATGCATTCTTATGCATTGACTTATATATTTTCAAATGTTTTTGTGGCTCTCAGAATATATTTATTTTTTCCAATATTGCTCAAAGTAAAGAATGTAGCACTTCAAAATTAAAATGTATTAAAATTATTTAAGGATATGGTATTATAAGAAGAATTATAAAATCTATTGGCCACTTCATTTAAAAACTATATATTGGAACAAATACTAGTAAGCTTTTAAATCCTCATATGATATACAATTTCATGAAAGCAAGACAGGTGGCTATTTTTTAAAAAATATATATTTTATTGATTTTTCACAGAGAGAAAGAGAGAGGGATAGAGAGTTAGGAACATTGATGAGAGAGAAACATCGATCAGCTGCCTTTTGCCCACTCCCCACTGGAGATGTGCCCGCAATCAAGGTACATGCCCTTGACCTGAATCGAACCTGGGACCCTTGAGTTCACAGGCTGACTCTTTATCCACTAAGCCAAACTGGTTAGAGCAATGTGGCTATTTTTAAATTTGATTTTTCAATAGTTATAGTTAAAACTAAATAATTTCTGATTTTCTTAATTTTATTTAATAATTTGAAGTATCTTCTCCCATTCAGTAGAATGTCTTTTCGCTTTTCTGATGGGTTCCTTTGCTATGCAAAAACTTTTTAGTTTGATAGTGTCCCATTTATTTACTTAATTTATTTTTGTTTGTTCTTATTGTTTAGAATATTACATATGTCTCCTTTTTCCCTGATTGATCCCCCTTCCACTCCCAAGACAAGCCCCCACAACCCAGTGTCTGTGTCCATTGGTTTTGCTAATATGTATGTATACACATCCTTTGGTTTATCTCTAACCCTTCCACTCCCCTGCCTTCTCTCTGAGGTTGGATGGTCTGTCCAGTGTTTCTTAGTCTCTGGATCTATTGTTGTTCATTATATTCCACAAATGAGTGAGATCATGTGACAGTTATTTTCTCTGGCTTATTTCCTTAGAACAATGCTCTCCAGTTTCATCCATGCTGTTGCAATTGGTAAAAGTTCCTTTTTTTTATAGCAGTGTAGCATTCCATTGTGTAGATGTACCACTGTTTTTTAATCCACTCATCTGCTGATGGGCACTTAGGCTATTTCCAAATCTTAGCTATTATAAATTGTGCTGCTATGAGTATAGGGTTGCATATATCCTTTCTGATTGGTGTTTCTGGTTTCTTGGGATATATTCCTAGAAGTGGGATTACAGGGTCAAATGTGAGGTCCATTTTTAACTTTTTAAGGAAACTCCAAACTGTCTTCCACAGTGGCTGCACCAGTCTGCATTCCCACCAGCAATGTAAGAGGGTTCCTTTTTCTCCGCATCCTCACCACCACTTGTCATTTGTTGATTTGCTGATGATAGCCATTCTGACAGGTGAGAGATGGTACTCATTGTTGTTTTGATTTGCATCTCTCAGATGGTTAGTGACTTTGAGCATGTTTTCATATGTTTCTTGGCCTTCCTTATGTCTTCTTTCGAAAAGCATCTCTTTAGGTCCATTGCCCATTTTTTGATTGGGTTGTTTATCATCTGTTTTGTTAAGTTGTATGAATTCCTTGGAAATGTTAGAGATTAAACCTTTATCTGAGATAGCATTGGAAAACATATTCTCCCATGCAGTGTAATTTCTTGTTGTTTTATTGATGGTTTCTTTTGCTGTTCATAATCCTTTTATTTTGATGTAGTCACATTTGCTTATTTTCTTCTTCGTTTATATTGCCCTACAAGCTGTATCAGTAAAGATATTGCTATTACATATGTCTTATTTTTGTGGTTTCCCATCTTACATTTAAGTCCTTTAACCATTTTGAGGTTTTTTTGTGTGTGTATGGTGTAAGTTGGTGATATAGTTTCATTTTTTTGCATCTATCTGACCAGTTTTCTCAGAACCATATATTGAAGAGGCTGACTTGATGCAATTGTATGCTCTTGCCTCCTTTTTTCAAATATTAATTGAACATAATGGCTTGGGTTGATTTCTGGGTTCTCTGTTCTCTTCCATTGTCTATATGTCTGTTCTTGTGCCAATTCCAGGCAGTTTTGAGAACAGTGGCTTTGTAATATAGCTTGATATCTGGTATTGTGATCTATCCAACTTTGTTCTTCTCTCAAGATTGCTGTGACTATTCAGGGTCTTTTTTTAATTTCAGATGAATTTTTGGAGAGTTTGTTTTATGTCTGTTAAATATGCTTTTGGTATTTTAATGGAGATTACACTGAACCTGTAAATTGCTTTGGGTAGTATGGACATTTTAATGATGCTGATTCTACCAATCCATGAACACTGTATATTCTTCCTTTTGTTTATGTCTTCTCACTCTCTCTCTTTTTTAATGTCTTGTAGTACAGGTCTGAGTACTGGTCTTCTATCTCCTTGGTTATGTTTGTTCCTAGGTATCTTGATTACTTTGGTGCCATGGTAAATTGTTTTATTTTTATTTTTGTTTTTTTTAGTTTCTCTTTCTTTGGATTCATTATTGTTGTATAAAAAAGCCATTGATTTCTGGGTGTTAATTTTGTATCATGCCACATTGCTGAATTCATTTATTAAGTCTAGTAGTTTTTCGATGGAGTCTTTGAGGGTTTTCTATGTACAATATCATGTCATCTGCAAATAATGACAGTTTTACTTTTTCTTTTCCAATTTGGATGCCTTTTATTTTCTCCTCTTGTCTGATTGCTATGGTTAGCACTTCCAGTAGTATGTCAAACATAAGTGGTGAAAGTGGGCATCCCTGTTTCGTTCCTGTTCTTAGTGGAAATGGTTTTAGTTTTTGCCCATTGAGTACAATGTTGGCTGTAGGTTTGTCATATAAGGCCTTTACTATGTCGAGGTATGATTCCTCTATTCCTACTTTGCTGAGAGTTTTTATGAAGAAAGGGTGTTATATTTTGTCAAATGCTTTTTCTGCACCAATTGATATGATTATGTGACTTTTGTCTCTCAGTTTGTTTATGTGATGTATCACAGTTATTGATTTGCGGATATTGTACCACCCTTCCATCCCCAGAATAAATCCCACTTGGTCATGGTGTATGATCTCTCTAAAGTAATGCTGGATCCAATTTGATTGAATTTTGTTGAGGGTTTTAGCATCTATGTTCTTCAAAGATATTGGCCTGTAGTTCTCTTTCTTTGTGGTGTGTTTATCTGGTTTTGTAACAAGTGTAATGCTGGCTTCACATAAAGAGCTTGGTAGTGTTCCTTCCTCTTGAATTTTTTTGAATAGTCAGAGGAGGATTGGTTTTACTAGTTCTTCTTTGAATGTTTGGTAGAACTGCTTTGTAAAGCCATCTGGACCAGGTCTTTTGTTGGCTGGAAGCTTTTTGATTACTGTTTCAATTTCATCAGTAGTTATTGGTATATTCAGGTTTTTTGAGTCTTCCTGATTGAGTTTTGGAAGCTAGCATTTTTCTAGGAATGTGTCCATTTTATAGAGGTGGCCAGTTTGTTGGAGTAGTATATTTTGACAACCTTTTGCATATCAGTAGGGTCAGTTGTTACTTCATCTCTTTAATTTCTGATTTTATTTATTTGGTTCCTCTCTCTTTGTTTCTTGGTGAGTCTGGTGAGGGGTTCATTGATCTTGTTTATCCTTTCAAAGAACCAGCTCTTGGATTCATTGATCTTTTGTATTGTTTTCTTGGTCTCTATATAGTTTATCTGCTCTGATCTTTATTATTTCCTTCATTCTGGTTACTGTGGGCTTTTATTGTAGCTCTCTCTCTAATTATTTAAGTTGCAAGGTTAGTTAATTATTACCAGTTTTTCTTTTCTTTTTTTTTCTTTTTTTTTTTTTGAGGTAGGCATGTAGATCTATGAACTTCCCTCTTAGGACTGCTTTCACTGTGTCCCATAGATTTTGGATTGTTGTGTTTTCATTGTCATTTGTTATCAGGATGCTTTTTATTTCTTTTTTGATCTCTTTGGTAACCCAATCATTTTTTAATAGCATGCTATTTAGCCTCCAAATGTTTGTTTTTTTCATTGTTTTTATTGTAGTTGATTTCTAATTTTATGCCATTGTGATCTGAGAAAGATGCTTGATATTATTTCAGTCTTCTTGAATTTGAAGAGACTTGCCTGTGTCTCACTATCTTTGAAAATGTCCCATGAGCACTTGAGTACAATGTATATTCTGTAGCTTTGCAGTGAAATGTTCTGAATATGTCAATTAATTCATTGGATCTAGTGAGTCACTTAAGATTGATGTTTCTTTGCTGATTTTCTCTTTATACAATTTATCCAGTGGTGTCAATTGGGTATTATAGTCCCATACTATGACTGTATTGCTGTCAATATCCCCCTTGATATCCTCCAGAAGTTTTTTGATGTATTTGGGTGCTCCTGTATTGGGTGTATATGTTTACCACAGTTATATCCTCTTGTTCAGTTGCTCCCATTAGTATTCTGAAATGGCCTTTCTTATTTTTTGTTATAGCCTTCACTTTGAGGTCCATTTTATCAGATAAGTATTGCTACCCCAACTTTTTTTATTTCCATTTGCCTGAAATTTTTTTTTCATCCCTTCACTATCAGTCTGTATGAGTCCTTTGTTCTGAGATAGGCCTCTTATAAATATCAGCTATATGGGTCTAGTTTTCTTATTCATTCAGTTACCCTATGTCTTTTTATTGGAGCATTTAATCCATTATCATTTAAGGTTATTATTGATAGGTACTTGTTTGTCACCATTTTTATTCTTTATGCCTGTGTTTCTTCTTCCCTTCCTATTTCTTTATTTTAGAGTAGTCCCTTTAGCATTTTTTGTGTTTCTGGATTGGTGGTAATATACTCACTTAGCTTATTTTTGGTCTATGAAACTCCTTAATTCACCTTCAATTTTAAATGATAGCCTTGCTGGGTATAGTATTCTTGGATTTAGTCTCTTGTTTTGCATCACTTTGTGTATTTCATTCCATTCCCTTCTGGCCTGATATGTTTCTGTTGATAATTCAGTTGGTAGTATAATGGGAGATCCCTTATAGGTAACTTTCTGTCTCTCTGTGGCAGCCTTTAAGATCCTTTGTCATTGGTGTTTGCTAATTTGATTATGATGTGTCTTGGTATAGGTCTTTTTGGGTTCATCTTATTTGGGACGCTGTGTGCTTCTTGGACTTGTGTGAGTTTTTTCTTCCCAATTTCAGAGAAGTTTTCTGTCATTATTTCTTCAAACAGGTTTTATATTCCTTGCTCAGATTCCTCTCTTTCTGGCACCCCTAATATGCAGATGTTGTTCTGTTTCATGTTTTCTCAAAGTTCCCTCAGGCTCTCCTCTGTGTTTTTCTTTCCAGTTGTTGCTCTGCTTTGCTGTCTTTTTCCTCCCTTGTCTTTTAGCTAATTAATGTGGTCCTCAGCTTCTTTTAGTCTACTGTTGAATCTTTCTATTGTATTCTTCATTGAAGCTATAGAATTCTTCATTTATTTTTGGTTCTTCATCATTTCCTCTTGATTCTTACACATGTTGTTGAATTTTCTTTCCATCCTTTTCTGCGTCCTTATGACCATTGCTCTGAAATCTTTTTCTGACAAATTGCTTGCTCCATTTCATTTAGTTCCTTTTCTGGTGATTCCTCCTTCTCTTTCATATGGAGGCTATTTCTTTGTCTCGCCATTTTTGATCCTCTCAGGGTGTCTGGTTATGTGTCTCACTCTTTATCATGTTGACCAAAAGGCACAAAATACAACTGGCTAAGAGATGACACAGAGGAAACAAATGTATTCATGTCACTTATAACCTCAAATAAAAGTGGCCACCAGAGAAAATAGAATTAAGGGAGATAAAAGAGCACCAAAATATATTGGGGGAAGGAAAAAATTTAAGAACAAAAAGAAAATGAAGACAAAAGAAGGGGAAAATATACATATATTGGGAGAAAACTCCACAAAACTAACAAATAAACAAAAAT
>PVJC01021940.1:0-27795 GCA_004026665.1 Murina feae | reverse complement strand
GGAGGCAGGAGAGAAAAAAACATGTCAATGTGTGAGAGACACATGGATTGGTTGCCTCCTGTACTTTTTCCCCTCCTGGGTCGGGGATCGAACCTGTAACCTAGGTGCATGCCCTTGATAGGGAATTGAACCCATGACATTTTGGTGCTAATGTCGATATTCTAACAATTTTGCCGCACCAGCTAGGTCTGGCATTGTTTTCTTAGAATGAATATCTATGAATAATATTACTGGGATAAAGGGCATACCTTTTTATGGATTTTTCATATGTCCCATGTCTTTGTTTTCTAAAATGTGTTCCAGTTAGAAAATGTCCTGTTGTCCCAAAGATAGTCTTTGAGTAAAGCTCCTCTCTCTGTATCTTGAGAAACAGCCGCGCCAGCTTCTAAGCCTCTAACGGTAATCGTCGTCTAACACTTCTTCCTTCCAAATCCTGTATATGAGACAAACAATATGCCGAGTGCAAATTTGTGCACTCTATCAAATCCTCGCGACAGACAGAGATTTGAAGTATGGAAAGATAGGAAATGAGTTTAAAAAGATTAATCTGCTTGTGTGCCGAGTCAGGATAGTACTTTAGGTAATAAAGCCTCCTTAAGTAAACATTTGATGGAGGGAATAAAATCTTCCTTGCCCATAAATCTTTTTTATTAGCACAGTCATGTGTGTAAGTCAGCGCTAATGTACCCAAGGGAAGAGGAAATAGAAGGAGCGATTATGGCAAATAAGATGAGGGCAGGGCTGTTTCCCCATTCATCATAAATTGGTCCAGAGTTGTTTAACCAAAGCTCAGGCAAGATAGATGGGCCACCCCAATGGCGCTTTACATATGGGAGCGATGCTAATACTTAATCAATAGCAACGTTCTCTAGGGCTCTGCGCTCCCCAAACCTAGTATGAGCTACGTGGAGACGGGAGGGCCTGTGGCCCTTCTCTCCTTTGTGAATTCCATACCTTAACCGGAAATGGAACAGCAGCCATCCACCCCTCAGGTGCAGCTTTATGATAGCAGCTCTGCTGCGTCTTTTTGTGAAGAATACATTTTTATTGATTTCAGAGAGGAAGGGAGAGATAGAAACATCAATGATGAGAGTCATTGATTGTTTGCCTCCTGCACGCCTCCTACCTGGGATTGAGCCCACAACCCGGGCATGTGCCCTGACCGGGAATCGAACCATGATCTACTGGTTCATGGGTCGATGCTCAACCACTGAGCCACACTGGCTGGACATGCGCCGTTTCCTTTATGCAGATAGAGGGCCATCTCATTGGGTGGAATTCTCTGCAGTGGTGGGACCTGCAGGCATTTGGACAAGGAAGAGGCTCACTTTTTCCTAGGAGGAATTTTCTAGGAATTCCTAGCATCTCACCAGGTTTCCTCTTACAGGATGAACAGCGAGTGATAGTGAAGTTGAGTAAGTGAGGAATCGCAGCGAAGGTTAAACATTGGGCCTAAGTGGGGTGCAGTCCATTTCCTAATTTTCTGGGTCCGATTCAGATCTTCTCAGTGACTTGTAATTGTCAGTTGTCCATTTCAATGCTCCTAATATCTGTTTGGGGGAGCCCCTGGATGTCCCTTCAGAGACCCTACAGAAGACAGACCTCTGGCCAAGTACAGTTTGAAAATGCTGAATATCATACCATCCCGTTGGGGATTGTAGTTCACAATAACGTTAAAGACTCAGTTGTCCACCCTCGCCGGCTTGACTCGGTGGGTGTAGTGTTCGCTTATGGACTACAGGATCCTGGGATTGATTCCAGGTCAGGGCACATGCCCAGGTTGCCTGCTCAATCCCCAGTAGGGGGCGTGCAGAAGGCAACCATCAATGATTCTCTCTCATTGATGTTTCTCTCTCTCCCCCTCTCCTTTTCTCTCTAAAATCAATAAAAATATATTAGGGGGAAAAAAGAAAAGAAAAAAAGACTCAGGTGTCTTACTCTTTAGGATGCTCTTGAACTTTGCTTAATGAAAATCTGATGGAACTGATGTGGGGAGAGTACATTGTGGAACATGTTTTATGCTAATGTTGTGACACCAGGGGTGTCACATGTGATATTCAAATAATAACAGAACTAGGTTATCTCAGCGCTCTTCCGTGATGCCATTGAGTCACTTGTTACCTGTATTTAGGGTCAGTTACAAACTCGAAATCTTTCAGTCGTGCCTGCATGACGAGTGAGGTCTAGTGCATGTTCTAGAACTTCTGATATTGACATTAGTAGTTTAAGCTTTTAATATGCCAACGTTTCCACAGAGTTGATACAATTCTTGTGAAAGGCAAACTTCCCTGGCATTTCCGAGCACTCGTTCACCTTTCTTGATGGTTGATTTCCAATTTTCAATGGGCTTCTGGGATATTAGAACTTGCTTACACACGCAAATGGCTGAACGCCCTCCAGAAGAGGATACCAAGATGGTCACCATCGGATTAGAATGTTTTCTTCTTGGGCCCAGGTGGTGTTTTTATTACTTTGGCTTTGTTGCCTAAAGCAGGGGATTTCCCAGGGGTGAGGACGATGGAGCCCCTAGCGCTAGGACGCTTGCATGCACCACTCCGGAGACCAGGTTCTGTGACGCAGGTCTAATTTTATTGCGGAAGTACAGCAGTATTTATAGCAGAGGTGGCCAATCATGGAGCATCTTATTAGGGAGCCAATGAGCGTAAAGGTTGGGGTACTGTGTAGGTGGCTGTAGGAGGGGCTCAGGCTGGCGTTGCCATCTTCCTGGTTTGCCAGAAAGATCTGAACTGCTGGAGTGCGCTCACAGCATTGCATCAGCCGCTGCACCGAGACAAACCTCCTGTGCTCTACCTACAGTTGCCAGCTAAAATATTCGGGATGTAGTTATGAATTAGAGCGAAGCTGTGGTTTTTATCTTTAGAAGGCTGAATCAGTTGAAGGATATATGGGTGCTTTTCATGATGTTAAGTGAGGCATACTAGTCAATGAATTTTTTATCTCTTGTTTACATAAAACTTAGTCAATATTACATGTGGCAGGTGCTCCTTTTGTAATTTTCTCTTACAGAGCAAGTAGAGAGCTAAGGCGAAGTTGGTGGCATCGGCAGGAGGTATTCTGGCAGGAAATGATCAGATAATCATATTGCATATTGTGGTAACATCGCTCCCTTTTCTGTTTCATCATGCATTCAAGTCCGGGGTATCAGTGAGGTCTGTTCAGCCCGGCCTGTGTTGCTCAGTGGTTGACCTTCTGGTTCATCAGTCAACGCTCAACCACAGAGCTACATGGGCCGGGCAGTGGTACCACCTTCACTAAAAGTCATTATGCTGCTCCTCACTGCATGGCATTCTGAGGAGAAAAACAACCAAAACCAAGCAAAATAGCACAAGGACTGTTTCATATAAAATGGCATGAATGAATGAGTGAAAATTGCCATTATTATACTTGGTGCCAGAAAACCCACTTGGAAGAACACAGTACAAATAAGCACTCCTTGAGCATTTGGCAGACATTTTATTGAAACTGAACGAAGAGAGCCTGCCACTTGAAGAATACCAACTGACAGTGATAAAATATGAATTTTCTTTTTAAAAAAATATTTTTATTGATTTCAGAGAGGAAGGGAGAGGGAGAGAGAGAAACATCAATAATGAGAGAGAATATTGATCAGCTGCCTCCTGCACACCCCATACTGGGTTCAAGCCCATAACCAGGGCATGTGCCCTGACCGGGAATCGAACCGTGACCTGCTGGTTCATAGGTTGATGCTCAAACATTGAGCCACCTGGTTAGGCAAAATGTAAGTTCTCTAATGAAAATTCAAATTTTGAAATATTGAGTCTGCCACCATGAGCTGTACAGTATCCCAATACTTAAAGACTTTTCTGATGGGATCGATGGTATATAAATGAATGTGATTGTTTGCTACTTTGTAAATAGTTTTAACATGTTAACGATCTCAAAAACTCAACCAATATTTTCCCAATGATCAATGTGTGATATTACAAAATCGTGCAGAGTACATTTCCGTTACAGTACAAGATAGACTAATGGATTTTATTGTAAAAGAATATGAAAAGTTTATTGGTACGGTTTTAGATTTGATATTGCAGGTAACTTTTAAGATAGTCTTAACGCTGAGTTTTAGTATAGTATCAAAAAGGATTATACAGAGTCATCTAAAAAATTAGTAAAAGATTTCTCCCTTTTCCAGTCACAAAAGAATATTTCCAATTCAAATATATAGTTTGTAGAGAGAAGATAGTAGGTATGTTCAGGCTCTAAGCTGGTTGGAACTAGATCTGAGTATCTCCACGAGATGTACAAATTTTAAAAATATATATATATTTTATTGATTTTTTGCAGAGACGAAGGGTGAGGGATAGAGAGTCAGAAACATCGATGAGAGAGCAACATCGATCAGCTGCCTCCTGCACACGCCCCCAACTGGGGATGTGCCTGCAACCCAGGTATGTGCCCTTGACCAGAATCGAACCTGGGACCCTTCAGTCCGCAGGCCGACGCTCCATCCACTGAGCCAAACTGGGCAGGGCAAGATGTAGGAATTTTTAGCAAATGGATGAAATGTGTGGCAGCCTCATCGCGGAGGATTAGATGATGCGGTTCTTGTAAAGCAGTTAGCACATGGCATGGGTTTCCTCTTAGCCTAGCAGCTCTTTGTCTCCTGCGCTCCTCAGAAGCGTTGGTGAGAATTGCTGAGCAGCCTGCCACGGCCCCAGGTGGCTCCGCTTCTAAATATCTAACTTCTTACAACCAGCAGCGGGGCGATTGCAGGAGATCGGTAGTTGCCAGAAGCTTGTGTGAACGTTAGAAAAATACGGATTTCTTGGCCCCACTCAGATTTGCTCCCTGAGAATCTCCGAGGGAGGTGGAAGAGCTGGGATGCCGTGTTTTTGAAACCTTCTGGAACCTGGCTGATTCTAGTGTGCAACTGGACTTTGCACCTTGATTGGGACCAGATGGGATTAAAAACCCAGTAGTTTCCATCATGTGAGTCTGTTATTCTACTTTCTTGTTCTAGAGTAGAATAAAGGACAACCACTGATTAACTGGGGTGCATGTCTTTTTAAAAAAATTTGTATTTTATTGATTTCAGAGAGGAAGGGAGAAACATCAATGATGAGAGAGATGAGAGAGAATCAAGGATTAGCTGCCTACTGCACGCCCCCTGCTGGGGACTGAGCTCTGCAACCCCAGGCATGTGCCCTTGACTGGAATTGAACCTGGGACCCTTCAGTCTGCAAGCCGTCGCCCTATCCACTGAGCCAAACTAGCCCGCGCAGGGTGAATGTCTTTATCATGGTCCTTCTGAGGACAAACGTTTTTTTTGTATGCTGTTGAGTAATTCCATGCCACCTCTCTAGTTATTTATTTTTACAATGATTTTATTGATTTCAGAGATAGGAAGGGATAGAGAGAAGGATGGAAACGTCAATGATGAGAGAGAATCGTCAATGGCACACTCCTTACTGGGGATCGAGGCCAAAAATAGGGCACGTGCCCTGACCAGGAACCGAACTACCACCTCACAGGTCTACACTCCACCACCGAGGCACCGCCCCTGGGCTGGTCTTCATTTTTATAACTTTTGCCCCAACCCCACGAGACCCTGAGACGGCTTTCTTTCATTCTTTCAGAAAAACCCTTCATGAGCCCTACTGTGGTTCAGGGTTCAGGAGCCACAATCACTGCACTGAGTCTGCGTGAACAGTGCGTTGGGTAGTCCAGCTGAAGTGTGTGCCACACCAGACAAACGGTGGGTCCGGGCTGCCTGTCACTGCTTGAGCCTACGAAGCAGAGACAGGGTTGCAGCCTATATGAGCGTTTATTCCAATCTTGCCAGTGCGATGGGGGAGCAGCAGGTCATCCATAAAGTCTGCTCTGCCCCCCGCCCCAATCCAGCTGCTTATATGGGATAGAAGGACGGGTATGCATAACCCACTGACAATAGGGTGATGAAGGCCTCGGGTGGGGGTTGGCGGTTGGCGGCAGGGCCGGCTGGGAGAGGGCTAAGGGGTAAAAGGAACATGTAATACCTTCCACAATAGAGATTTTAAAAAATGGCTGTGCCAAAGGATTACCAGCACCGGAAGTAGGCAAAAGCAATAGAGATGGGTACAATGTGACAGATCCCAGGCAATGAGGGCTGGGGGGGAAGTGACAAAGTGTGGACTGCATTGTTTCGGCCACCGGGTTGTGAATGTGGTAGCAGGCAGGTCTCAGGTGAAGGGAATGCACAGCTTTTCCATGTTACCTCCCAGGTGAGCTGGCAGCCAGATCCTAATGCGCTTTCTGTAACCAGAGCGAAGCAGTCCCAGCGAACAGCGCGTTGCGAGCCCCCCCCCCCCCTTCTCTTTCTGCCCCGAGCATGTGCGCTTCGTGGCTTACGGGGGGAAGATGTGTGTCACGGAAGCTTCCGTGGGAGGCATCAGTGGCCGGATTGGGATCGGGGAGGTTTGTAAAAGAGGCGGACAGCGGCGGCCCACGGGTATAGGCAGTTCCTGCCGGTGCTTCATTCGTTTTGTATTGTGAGGCTGAGGCGGCTTAAGATCTCCGCCCGCGGCCACTGTTCACATCCTGGGGGACTTCAGTTGCCAGAGGGACACCTCTTCTGCCCTTTCCTTCTGCATGAGCCACCGTGACGTGAAATCCCTGGCTAATGTGTGTCTTGGCTGGCTTACACGGCCCCGTGGGGTTCAGCAGGACAGCGCGAGCAAGAATGAACGGACCTGTAGGCTGTGTGGCCAAGGTAGGCGGAGGATGTCCTTTTAACAATAGGGCCGAGTGTGTGAGTGTGACTGTGAGAGTGTGTGTGTGTGTGTGTGTGTGTGTGTGTTGAGAGTGATAATATGTGAGCACCAGGGTAAATAGAGATGGCTGTGTTGGCGTTTTACAATATAAAACTTGCATTAGAACCCACGAAGTACAGATTAATTACAAAGTAAAGCCAGAGTCGATCCCGGAGGCAAGAAATGGCAAGCATCAGAGACGAGGTCATTGAGCTTTGACTCTGCTTGAGGTGAGAGGTGTGTAAACACCACTGCGGGATCATTCTCGTGAGCAGCACTCTCGCTTTTATACGAAGGAACTTTCTGGCAACTCTGATGTGCAGCCTCCGGCAAAGTTGCCAGCCAACTGCAGGGGTGGTTAGAAATATCCAAAACAAAGTTCAAATAAATTCACTGTGGTGGAAAAGGCAATTATGTGTCTATCTACATCATTTAGGAGCAGGGGGACTGGGTGTCAGAAAGGCAAGCAATGGTGTTAGCAGTGCTACTAGTTGCCAAGGTGAATAAAAGGAAACCTTGCCAATGGCGTGTTAAGGGAATGAACACTACTGGGGAAGAGAGGGCAACCAGAGTGAAAACAGCCTTTCAATGTAGTTTGGACCAAACTCCTAGGAATTCATCTCTTTATTTATTTATTTTATTTTATTTTTAAATCCTCACCCGAGGATATTTTTCCACCGATTTTTAGAGAAAGTGGAAGGGAGAGGGAGAGACAGAGAAACAGCGATGTGAGAGAGACATGGATTGCTTGCCTCCCCAGCTGGGAAGGAGCCTGCAACCGAGGCAGGTGCCCTTGACTGGAATCGAACCCTGGGACCCTTCAGTCCACAATCCGATGCTCTATCCACTGAGCCACACCAGCTAGGGCTCATCTCTCTTTATTTTTTGAACTGTAATCATTAGAATGACCTGCCCTGGTGGTATCTAATTTTTTTAAAAAATATATTTTTTTATTGATCTCAGGGAGAAAGAGAGGAGAGATAGAAACATCAATGGTGAGAGAGAATCATTGATCGGCTGCCTACTGCTTGCCCCCCACTGGGGATTGAGCCTGCAATCCAGGCATATGCCTTTCGTCACAATCGAACCCAGGACCCTTCAGTCCGCAGGCCTATGCTTTATGCACTGAGCCGCAGTGGATAGGGTGATGGTATCTAATTTTATTTTATTTTCTATTGATTTCAAAGTGAAGGGAGAGGGAGATAGAAACATCAATGATGAGAGAGAATCATTGATTGGCTGCCTCCTGCACACCACCTACTAGGGTTGGAGCCTGCAACCCAGGCATGTGCCCTTGACTGGAGTCGAACCCAGGACCCTTCAGTGTGCAGGCTGATGCTCTTATCAATGAGCCAAACCAGCCAGGGCTAATTTTGAACTTTGCTTTCTACTGATTGATTCATTCATTCACTCAGTATTCATTTTGGGTCCTAGCTGCTAAATAGTCGGCTTGTGAACACAGAGGGTGGGCGTTTTATGGGTTCATTTCTCAGCCTTACATTGCCATCCCGTCTATTCCACATGCTGGCTGCGCTGACCTTCGCTGGGAGCTGGGTAGAGGGTGCATCGTCAGACAGTGTCCTCTAGTGAGCTCAGCAAATCATAACCGTTGAGAGCCCAGGGGTGCGCAGTGCTGCACATCTCTTCTAGGGAGAACAGGGATGAGAGTGGCTTTGAACATGAAATTGGATGTGCCCAGCCCAAGGACGGATCGGGGTACAGCAATGAGGAGAGAGGATGAAATGTTCCCTCCATTTGTAACCCGAAATGTAATTGTGCTTAACGGGTAGTCTTTCTCGGGGCCTTTCTAGGGGGAAGAGAGGCCTTCCAAGTTTTGTGTGTCCTCAAACAAATGAAAGGGCCTGAATTATTGAAGCTTTGTGGTAATGTTTTTAAAAACATATTTTTATTGATTTCAGACAGGAAGGTGGAGAGGGAGAGAGAGAGAGAACATCAATAAGGACAGAGGATCATTGATTGGCTGCCTCCTGCACGCCCCAAGTGGGATCAAGCCCGAAACCCAGGCGTGTGCCCTGACCGTGACCTCCTACCTGGTTCATAGGTAGATGCTTAACCACTGAGCAACACCAGCCAGGCTCAGGTCATTTTCTTTATCCTTGCTGCAACAAGTTGATATTTGGTGACTATCAGAGAACTAAAAAAAATTTTAAGAAATCAAAATTCATCCTTTCTCCATATCAGGAAGCTGGAAAAAAAATTAGGTTTATTGGCATGCATAAATAATGATGTTATAGGGACCATTTAGCTGCTTAGAAGCTTCAAAGCTTAGATTTCAGAATAGTGTTTTATATCTTGCATTCGGTACTTACTGTTTCTCTAGTACTTTAATACAAAGCCATTTCTCGGCACAAATTTTAAATTCAGAATAGGGTCATGGAACTTGGCTATTTAACAAAGAGAAATAAATAAGAAACATGCATCAGAAACACACTGAGCACGAGCTGTGCCCGTATTTATCGAATTATTTATACATTCAGTAGATGTTTTTAAAATGTTGTTGGTACAAAGAAAACACAACCATGTATGTACAACCCAAATGTGTATATACTTTTATAATCACGATACAAACGTTTTATAATGAAGTTCAGAAAAATATTAAGTTGTTGTTTTAAAAAAAATCAAGAGACAAGTGGAAATGAAAGAGAGCCTGGCCCGCGAGCTCACTGGTTGAGCATCTACCTGTGAACTAGGAGGTCACGGTCAGGGCTCATGTCCGGGTTGTGGGCTCAATCTCCAGTGTGGGGCGTGCAGCAGGCAGCTGATCAATGATTCTCTCTCATCATTAATGTTTCTGTCTCTCTCCCTCTCCCTCCCTCTCCGAAATCAATATATTAAATCAAGAACAAAGGTTTAAATTTATTTCCTAAAATTAGTATACTATTGCACATTTCTTATACATAATTTTTCTTGTGATGACAGACTGTTTAATAGAATAAAAATTATTTTTAAAGTTTGTCTTTACATGTAAGAAATCCATTTTTGCAGCCTTTTTCCCCGATGTAGCTATCTAAGTTTTGGAGCGAATGTTCTTTTTATTTTTATTTTTGTATTTGTTTTACAGTTGTATCAGAAATAGATGATTTAGCGTGTTCAGACATGCTCAATTTACCCTGATCATGAATGAAATGTCTGCCAGTAAAGGATCATTTCATACCAGATTTCCTGTTGGCAAGCTGCACTGGTGTGTTTTATTAGTGTTCACGGCGATTGAACAAGTATCTTCTATGTTCATGGGGAGGAAGGTTTTTTGCCAATTAAATTATATTTCCTTGTTAGTTTCAATGTATTTTATTTAATTTGATTAGGTACATGACTTTCATTCTTGACCACAGATTTAGGAAGAAGCCCTATATTTAGACATTAACCCTGAAGGGTTCTGGAAAATTCTTCAATAAAATATTTCCTACTACCACTTTCTTCTCCTTCTCCTTCTTCTCCTCCTCCTCCTCCTCCTCCTCCTCCTCCTCCTTCTTCTTCTTCTTCCTTCTTTAATATATATTAAAGATAGAAACATCAATGATGAGACAGAATCATTGATCGGCTGCCTCCTGCACGCCCTCACTGGGGATGGAACCTCTAACTCAGACATGTGGCCTGACCAGGTATGGAACTATGACCTCCTCCCTGGTTTATAGATTGACGTTCAACCACTGAGCCACACTGGCCAAGCTATTCTTCATCTTTAAAAAAAACTACCATATATATATTAATAAAATTGATTTCAGAGAGGAAGGTGGAAGGAATGTTTGGCGATCACTGCTTGAGGGGCCTGACCATCTCTTGGGTACTACAGTACCCACTGGAGGAGGAAGAGAGAGTGAACCCGCTGGGCCTCGCAGATTTCCTGGCGCTGCCTACACAGCTGGCCAGAAGGCAAACAAGTGCCTCCAGTACCTGGAGCAGAGGCTGGTCCCTGCCGTTGTGGATGAGCTGCTCCCCTCTGTAGCCTGACCCTTGTGAGTCGTGGCCTCAACTCTGACCTCACAGGGTGGAAGTTCTGTAACCACACAGGCTCTTGTACCTCCCTCCCCACACTGGCATTATTTCAGCTCATCACACATCATTTCCTCGACATGCGGAGACACAAAACGAAAGACCGCTTGTTTGGTTTTCGCTTTTAGCTTTTTTCTTCCATGAACACGAGCAATGTGATGAAAACAGCCCGGGTCTCCCATAGTCCAGCCAGGTTAGCCAGGCGCACCTGTGTGTTTACCGAAGGCGTCAGGCACTGGGTGTTTGAAGTATTGATCAAAGCAGCGTTTTCCTTTCCTGGATCCTGTTGCCTTTCTCTTCAGTCTGATTAGATCTGCTGCTGTTTGTGAGTTATTATCAAATGAACACCTTCCCAAAGGGTCATGTTTCATTGGAGGTGATCTTCATGCAAAAACTCCACCTCCTACCAGTGCAAAGGTTGTGATCCGCCAGATTCCTCTTTTGAGACAGAAGGGACAGCGTGAATGTAGCAATCAGACTTGTAGATTTCCACAGGGAGGACGTTCATAATAAAACCCAGTAGGCCCTTGGGTTTCTTTGGGTTCCTGGGAATCTTCCGACATCAGGAAACCCTTTCAAAGGCTGGCCATAGGAAACGACAAGCGTTTATTAGGACACGGAAGGCAGTGCCCTGAACTGGTGTGTCACTGACGTTAGGGAGACTTGCCCTCTCTTGGTGTTGAGCTGGGGCAGTAGTGACTCAGGCCTTGTCCAAGTGGGTCACTTTTTTGCTTCTGTAAGGATTCTTAGAAGGCCCTGGCGTAGTTCTTACAGCCAACACAACAGTAGCTCCGGCGAGCATCCATCAAAATCATACCTATTTTTTGGTCAGATTGGCCACAATTCTATTCGTTCATGTGCCAGAGAATGTTAGTAATTAGTCATGTGTGCCACGAGACGAAAACTCTGAAATTCGCTGCTCTAACCGTTCAGGGGGCACGTGATCCACTTCATGGCTGTTACTTGCCTTGGGGACTGTGATGAGCTCAATGTGGACAAACCTGCATGTGAAGCATTTAATTGTTTTTCAGCCTGTAATTAAAAAGATGAAATATACTGGCCCTCATGGAAAACCCACTATTCTTTCCGGAACTGTACATTTCAAATGACAAAAATGATCATCTGATTTCTGATGAGATTAATGGTTATCTCTGTTCACCAGACCTGTCCCCTCATTCATTATCTGCTTTCGGAACTGGCCTGTTCCAAAAAGCACGTCGTATGGTGTGTTTAAGCACAAGCAGACTATTATTTCTTACTAGAGGCCCAGTGCATGAAGTTCATGCATGGGTAGGGTCCCTCGGCTTGGCCAGTGATCAGGGCCAATCTATGGGGCAACCAGCAGGGTGATCAGGCTCCCACTTGCACCTGCCTTGGCTGGCCTGGCACTGCCCACTCGCCAGCCCTGCCTCCCGGCGCCAGTCGGGACCTGTGGGCTGGGGGGAGCGCCTGCCCCCTGGTGGTCAGTGCATGTCATAGCAACTGGTTTTTCTGCTGTTTGGTTGATTTGCATATTAGGGTTTTATATAGATAGATTTCAAAAAGAAACAAAAGAGGTGTATTCCCAACTCATCCAAAAACTCCCAGCAATTTCTCCCAGCTATCACTAAAATAGTTTGTAACAGTCCTAGTGGGCTTGGCTCTGTGGTTAGAGCGTTGGCGCATGGACTGGAGGGTCAAGGGTTTGATTCTGGTCAAGGACACGTGCTTAAGTTGCAGGCTCCATCCCCAGCCCTAGTCAGGGCTGGTACAGGAAGCAGCTAATCCATGTGTCTCTCTTACATTGATGTTTCTCTCTCTGTCTCTCCCCCTCCCTTCTACTCCCTAAAAACCAATGGAAGAATATCCTTGGGTGAGGATTAACAACACAAACAACAACAACAAATAGTTTGTAACAATCCACAGTGGATTTCTGTGTAACATGAAGCACATACCACAGAGATGACTAACGTGTTTGCTGTCAGCCGCGTGCATTTTGGGGGTTGCATGCAGACTGGTGCAAACTAATTGCAGCAGGTTTTCAGTTTGGTTGGTAAATTTCCATACAGTACAAACTTAGAATAGATATTTAGAAGGATCAGGAAAACTTCCCTAAGGCGGCTTGTATTCACAAAGGGGGAGATTTCCTTCTGGCTTTATGGCAACCTTCCTCAAGGTTCTTCGTTTACATCCGGGCTCTGTGGGCAGAGGGAGAGACTTGCCTGGTGGAACCAGCCTTGAATCCGGCCCTGACATTCTTGTTTCACCAAAAAACGGTGGCCTTTCCTGGGGGTAATTCATTCCAAAAACTTCCCAGAGAAGGAGATCCGAAGGGATGGGACTTGCCAGCAAGTTCTTGGCCCGCCCGCAGATATTCCTGAGCAGTGTCCCCCCTGAGCAGTAATGATGCTTGGTGCACTCCCTCACTTAGTCATCTTTCTTGTCCCAGGGTCCTGGCCCAGCTGAGAGAGGATGTCCTGATACAGACTGGCCCTGAGGTACAGTCTTGTGCCTCTGAGCCCCCCAGCCCGCTGAGCCTTGTGTTCCTTCCCCCTGGGGCTTTGCAAACAGATGTTTTGACAGCTCACCAGTACCCCTTGTGATTCATTTCCTGGCAATTACTGAACCATAGGTCCCATGGGGGCTCTGGAAGCCTTCCTTCCATCTGATTGCTGCTCTGCTAAAGTGGAAGTCATGGTTCCCCTTGCACCCCAAAGCCTTCACTCTGACTCAAGTTTCATGGGACAAAAGGCCCCTGTGGTGGAAAGCTACTTCCAGGGTGAGCCAGCCCCTAGCAGCTTCCTTGGTGGTCCAGGGTACAGTGAACTGCTGGCAGCCTCTGTGCCTTCGGGGATGAGCCAGGTCATTTTCCCGGGTTTTCTTTGAAAGTTCACTCTTTGAAAATGGAGCCAGTGGGAGGTTATTTTTTCAGCATCCAGCCTTCCTGTTCTCTGATTAATCTGTTGAGCCACTTGGAGTCACAGGAAAAAGAAACGCCATATTGTTCCTTTGCATAATTGGTAAGGTAATTTTCCACTGATGAAAAGGAGTGCAGGCGCAAGGAGGTGCATATTGCATGAGATTTCTGAACTGGTTTAGCACACTGTGGTCTAATCTTTGTTGGGAACCTTCAAATTGAGGACTCACTTCCCATTACTGTGATGGCCTTGGAGTATCATTACACCTGCCAGACAGATGGGGTTCTTTTAATTTAAAAAGAAGGTGAAACATTCAGAAACCAGATTTCTCTCAACCTAAATCTATGGTTTCAAACTAGAAGAGTTGGCAAGTAATAAGTCCAGGAGAAGATTTTTTTGGTCTAACGGACTGGCAGTGGGAGCCAACGAGCATCCTCGGGGACTCATAGAAGGTGAACTTCGTCTCGAATTTTCTTCATGTTTTCAATAGAATAGGGGAACTCTTTTTAAAATATATAGATTTTTTATTGCTTTCAGACAGTGGAAGGGAGAGGGAGAAAGACATAGAAACATCCATGATGAGAGAGAATCATTGATCGGCTGCTTCCTGCACATGCCCCACTGGGGATCCGGGAATGTGCCCTCACTTGGAATCCACCCCTGACCTCCTGGTTCATGGGTTGATGCTCAACCACTGAGCCATACCGGCCAGGCTGTCTTCAGTTATTTTTTACTCCGCTCACTCTTCCATCCACTATAGCAGGTATTATCAACTCAGCAGTATCGGCATTCAGGGCAGGATAGCTCTGCATTGTGTGTGTGTGTGTGTGTGTGTGTGTGTGTGTGGCGGGGGGGTTGTCCTGTGCATTGTAGGGTATTTAGCAGCACCCATGGCTTCTACCTACTGGATGTCAGTACCATCCCCTCCCAGTTAGTACAACGAAGAAGGTCTCTGGACATTGTCAGACATCCACTGGGGAGGGCAACATCCCTGTGGTTGAGAGCTTCTGCCTTTGTGTACCCTTCCCCCTGTCTCCGAGCGCTCTGGGCTTCTGAACTGATCAGTGCCCACACCCCAGTGTCCCCCTTTGGGGCCACAAGCTCCAAAATCCCTGTTCTCTCCCCGAAGGATGCTCCTCGTGAAGGAGGGGTGCCCAGTGTCACATGGGGATGTACTCAGGCCAGCATTTCTGCCTTGTGAAGGAGGCGGCCTGGGTGGCTCAGCGGCTGAGCACCGACCTATGAACCAGGAGATCACAGTCCAATTCCTGGTCAGGGCACGTGCCTAGGTTGCAGGCTTGATCCCCAGTAAGGGGGTGGGGGGTGTGCAGGAGGCCGCAGATCCATGATTCTCATCGTTCCTGTTTCTATCACTCTCTCCTTCTCTGTTCATCCTGGGGAGAAAAAAAAGATGTTATTTAAAAATGAGTTTGTTCAACTAAATGTGTAATCAGTAGAAATTAAGAGGCGTCTAGAGCTTTCGTACTTGTCATGTTCCATTTTGAGACTCACAGCGGTGTTATCAGAACAGTGAGCCTGTGGCAGAGCAGGTGCGAACCAGGGAGATTGTGTCATGTGAACGAGGTCACTTCCTTCAACCAAGAAGGAAGGTCATTCCAATCTCGCAGACCCCGGGAGGGGTTCATGTATTTCGAAGTGTCCAGACAATATTTCTAGGCGCTTCCCAGTTGTTCCCAGTGATCATGCATCCTCTTCCCCTCGCCCTCCCTCCTGGCCCTGGGAGCCATCTTTCTTAGACCAAACCTTGTTCCTTGGGACGTGTGTTTGAGCTTACCTGCAATGTGGCGGCAGGTGGTGTTATTCCAAGTATAATTTCACCTGCCATCGTGCAGCACTTTTCTGTCCTGGCCTTTCTTGTTACAGAAGAGCAAAGAAATACCAAGCAGGCTTCCTGGAGAAAGGGAGGACACCGTTTATTGACACTAGTGGACTCCGGGAATAATTTCCAAATCCGAGTGAAGAGGGCTTCACTTTTTATAACCTTCTGGGCTCTTTGTCTTGCAGATATGGTTGTGCCCCCTTTTGTGGGCTTTCAGGAAGGCCCCCACGTGTTGAGGTACCCAGGCCATCTCTCATGATCTGTCCTGGGGCCAGCGATAAGGACCTTCACCCTGCCCCCCATCAGGGCAGTAATTGTTCACAGTTTTTATGGCCTGACATGCCTTGCGAGACCAGTTTCTTCCTAATCTCCCTCCCAGTTTCAAGGCTCCTTTATTGCAAACAAAAAGCCAACCAAGACTCTTCCTAGTCCTTTTATCAGTGATGATGCCATGTTCATTCTCAGATACGCTCTCATCTTGCAATTTTAACAAGAGGGATTCTGGTCGCCCTGGTGAGCCCAGATGGTATGAAGCTAGAACAATTCCTCGACAACGAGAATGGGGAAACAGACAGACAGCTGCTTCAAAATGGCCTCACCCAACATGGGCCTCTCCTCCCTCATTCTCCCGTGCACGAACTCTTCCATAATCATTAAGCCCTGAGGACGATGAGGGTCTGATCAGCTCAGGAGTGTTGGGCCGCCTCTGGGCCTTCTTTGCCTTGTCTCCTGGTGAGGACACCAGAGCGCCACACTGGACGCTGGACTCGTGCTTCTCTCCTGTTTAAAACGAGCCTCACGTGAGCTCTGCCCTGCCCTGAAAGGCATGGCCATTCTAAACGCAAGAGGTGGAATTTCAGATGGGCTCCGAGGGTCTCCTGTCCAGAAATGCCACTGATCTCGACTTAGTCTCCGTCAGCTCCCTGTGGGACTTCGGAGACCCTGCGAAAGAGCAAGGAGCACGGTGCCATCCACAGGAAGTCCTGCAGATGGTCCTTGCTTCCCAGATTGGGCGGGTGGTGGCAGGGTCTGGCCTCGATCCCTTCATATCCTTTGTGCTGTTTTATTCATTTATTTAAAAAAATATTGTTATTGATTTCAGAGAGGAAGGGAGAGGGAGAGGGAGACAGAAAACATCCATGATGAGAGAGAATCATGGATCGGCTGCCTCCTGCACGCCCCCTACTAGGGATCGAGCCCACAATCCGGGCATGTGCCCTTGATCAGAATCAAACTCGGGATCCTTTAGTCCACAGGCCTACGCTCTATCCACTGGTCCACACCAGCCAGGGCTCCTTTGTACTGCTTTAGTGCCTCCTTGAACCCTTTCGCGTTGATTCCTAGTGATCTCTAGAAACATGCTTTGATACCACTTTGCTCAATTAAACCGGAAGCTGGAAGCACCTGGCAATTTCTACACTTTCCCTCCCCTCCTGTACACAAACATGAGCCTTTGACCAGCGGCTGCCTGGTGCTGGACCACACAAACCCAAATTTTTGGGTACACCCTGAGATGTAACTCTCTCCAGCGGTCCCTGCGGGAACTGGTGAAGCTACCCTCTGGAACATTCTCTGGGATTCCCACCCTTCCCCATGCTGTCATTGCCCCCTCCCCTCCTCCACAGAAGTGATCATTAGGGAGTCCTGCCTTTGTGTTCACGTGCATGCAAGCCCCCCCCCCCCCTTAGTGCCTGCTTCAGGAGAACCAGGACTTAGCGGGTAAGTCAGCACCAATATTTGGGGAAGTAGGCGGAGCTAATACCCATTGACACTGACATCACCCAGTCGCACTGGGCTGCATTGCATGATGGCCAAGAGTCTCTCGAATCAGAAAGCTTGCTTCCACTCCCAGCTCTTCCTTCGGTAGCTGTGGAACCTTCGGCAAAGGGGCCAGCCTGTCTCGGCTTTCCTTTCCTTGCAATGCAGAGGGAAGAGAAAGAAAGAATGCTTGAAGGGGTGGAGGGAGAAGGGGTTTCTAATATAAGGTGACAGGAGAAGTGACTGGGCGGTGGCCACATGGTGCAATATACAGATCTGTTAACACGGAAACTCACACCTGAAACCCGTATGTTCATGTTGACCGATGTCACCCCAATCAGTTTAATAAATAAGTATTCAAAAAAGAAGACATGTGTTCAGGCCACACACAAACCCTCAATATTGCTCTCTCTGTAGAAGATCTTGCTCCTAAGAGTCTAAGGAGTATATACGTATAGATAATTCTCCATCGCACATCTCAGACAAGCTTAGGAGACCGAGCAGCCATGCTTGTCTTTCGTCAGTTTGTTGGAAGGAAACGTTTCAGAAAAGTTCAGTGACTATGTAGTAAGTTGCGTGGTTTGGCCCTGGCCACTTCGGCTCAGTGGATAGAGTGTCGGCCCCTAGACTGAAGGGTCCCTGGTTTGATTCTGGTCAAGGGCATGTACCTGCCTTGGAGGCTTGATCCCTGCCCTTGGTTGAGGTGTGTGCAGGAGGCAACCCATCTATGCTTCTCAGGTTGATGTTTCTCTCCCTCTGTCTTTCGCTGTCCCTTCCACTGTCTTTAAAAATCAATGGAAAAACATCCTTGCGTGCGGGAGCGGAGTAACAACAGCAAACAAAGTTGCATGGTTTGCTGTGATCTATGACTGGGACCCAGGGCACTGCCTCATCCAGGTACACACAGCCTCCAGGCATCTGACCTATGACCTGTTGGGAAATACATTTTCTTGAACCAGTGAGCACCTTGAATTCAAGTAAAAAATAGATATGAAATATGTAAAGATGAGAAATAATCTAGTCTTCAGGAATGTAGTATAAGATAGAGAAAGAAGCACGAGCCCAGCAAGAGTCTGCCCTCTCTCCATTGTTTGCATGCCTCAATAACCATGTTTCATTAAGTGAGCTTCTTTCTTCATTTCATGTGATTCCAACCTCTGGTATTGATTCTCCTATCTTAACTAGAGGAAATGAAAAAGGTTTTAGATGATGGCGTTCTGAGAAGCTCTAGAATCTGTGAATTTGAAAATGTCACATGAAAAACGTGAAGGTCGTGTGCATAAATCTACATGATTACATTCACGTATGTGTTAATTACTTCCAGAGGAATTAAGATCAGACATATGGGGAACCGTATGTACTGAGAGGGAAAAAACTCAGGTGTGTTGACTATATCAAAGTACAGAAATCTCACCTGGTCTGACTCCTATTAGAGGACATGTGTCAGTGAGGTCTTTAATGGATGACAGTGAACCTGACCATATTTCACTAGGTTAGGTGGGGAGGTCAAGTGTAGGGAATCTATTTAAAATATATATTTTATTGATTTTTTTTTTCTTTATAGAGAGGAAGGGAGAGGGATAGAGAGTTAGAAACATCAATGAGAGGGAAACATTGATCAGCTGCCTCCTACACACCCCCCACTGGGGATGTGCCCGCAACCCGGGTACATGCCCTTGGCTGGAATTGAACCTGGGACCCTTCAGTTGCAGGCCCACGCTCTATCCACTGAGCCAAACCAGTTAGGCGAGAATCTATTTAGATGTAGGACTTAGAATAATAAATAAAGAATTTCACATTATACTCGAGTTTCCTGGAGGGTGTGGGGCTGCCAGGTCAGAAAGACTTCACTAGTTATGAGAACATCCACAGGATAGACCAGTTGTGATGGAAGAGACACAAAATTATGCCATCTAGCCCTAGCCTGTTTTGGCTCAGTGGATAGAGCAGCAGCCTGCGAACTAATGAGTCCCAGGTTTGATTCCGTTCAAGGACACCTGCCAGGGTTGCAGCCTTGATCCTCAGCGTGGGCCATGCAAAGAAAGGAGGCATCCGATTAATGATTCTCTTTCATCACTGATGTTTCTCTCTCTCGTTCTCTCTCTTCCTCTTCTTCCTCTCTGAAATCAATAAAAATATATTTTAAAAAATTTGCCATCTAAATGAGGCAGCTCTATTTTTTTTGTTGTTTCAGCCAAGGTTCAAATATGAGTAGGACATTATCTTTGAGTCCTGGCAGTGTTGTGATCTGGATATACATGGAGGCTTCTTGCTGGAATTTCATGAAGGTAGGACAAAAAAATGGCGTTTCCTTCAGTGAGTTAACCATAGGATGCACTTCCTTAGCAGTCTACTGTTAGCAGTGAGGGCGTTGACCATCCACTTATTCAGATGTTCCCACCTGCTTTGGTTAGCATCCGACCCTCTCTGGCTCCTATGAATATTCATTTTAATTTTCGTAATCATTGTGGTCAGTGTAATTGAATCACAATCAATGTTCTTAATGAGATATTTTTAAAAGTGTCATGAGTTGCATACCCCAGGGATTTCTGTGAATTTAGTTAAGAAGCTGTGTCTTGAAGTCAGATATACCACACATAATGTCATTACCCTTCACTCAAAGCAATGCATGTTCATTATTTATGCTATTTCTCTTATAAAATGAAGCTTGCATTTTTTTCAAATGGACAGAATTATTCCAAGCATATTTTTAGTTAAAGTAATTGGAAAATGTGTGTGTAGTTTAATAATATCTTCGCCCAGCCAGTGTGGCTCAGTGGTTGGGCATTGACCTATGAGCCATGGGATCATGGTTTGATTCCTGAGGGCACATGCCCAGGTTCTGGGTTCGATCCCCAGTGTGGGGCATGCAGGAGGCAGCTGATCAACGATTCTCTCTCATCATTGACGTTTCTTTATCTCTCCCTCTCCCTTCCTCTCAGAAATCAATACAAAATATTAAAAACATGGAATCATATCTTCAAAGTGCTGGTGGTGGTGGGGGGCGAGGCAGAGAGAGAGCGGTGTAGTTGAAGGGAGGGATTCAACTCTTAAATACGGTTTGAAATAAGAGATATCTTCCAGTAAATGAAACACAGGAGATTTTCTACTTAGAGATGACAGCTATAGAGTGTTCCAGGAATATGGGAAATTGTCAGGAGCACATGGAAATAACTTTTCTCTTTTTCTTTCTCTTTTCTCCTGAAAGGGAAGGTCAGCCTGAAGGCCTAAGTCCCAGTTTCCCATGAGTTCAGTGGCCTAGAGCCCAGGGCCAGAATACAATTTTTAAAAAAATATATATTTTATTGCTTTTTTACAGAGAGGAAGGGAGTGGGATATAAAGTTAGAAACATCGATCAGCTGTCTCTTGCACAGCCCCTCCTGGGGATATGCCTGCAACCAAGGTATGTGCCCTTGACTGGAATCGAACCCAGGACCCTTCAGTCCACAGGCCAACGACCTATCTATTGAGCCAAACCAGTTAGGGGCCGGATTCTCATTTAAATAATAAATATCATACCAGCTGAAATGACATATTCGAGTTATTTCTTACTTGCTTTTGCTGGTGTAGTATTTCTTGCCAACATTTTCATTTTCTCTATGCTCTAACTAGAGGCCTGGTGCATGAAATTCATGCACTGAGGTAAGGGGGGATGGTTCCCTCCGCCCAGCCTGTGCCCTCTTGCAGTCCTGGAGCTTTCAGGGGATGTCCGACTGACAGCTTACTGCTTCCATGGAGGTGGGAGAGGCTTCTGCCACCACTGCTGTGCTCACCAGCAGTGAGCCCAGCTTCTGGCTGAGTGGTGCTCCTCCTGTGGGAGGGAACTGATTACCAGGGGGCAGCTCCTGCATTGAGCATCTGTGCCCTGGTGTTCAGTGTGCGTCATTAGCAACTGGTTGTTCTGCTGTTCGGTCGATTTGCATATTATCCTTTTATTATATAGGATTGTTTTGTGTTCACTTGTCCCTCAATTTCACCAATATTTGGCTTTATGACCTCTCCTTGCTAACTCTCAAGGCCCATATGCCTAGATAGGGGTCATTCTTTTGATTGAAAATGTTACCATATTTTATTACACTTGTGATTCCTGGCTCTTTTTTTCCCCTCTTCCACCACTTTACAAATTCCAGTCATGTGATTTACTTGTTCCTTTGCCTACTAACACCGAAATAAAAATGTATATAAATGGTCATACTTTGATTCCTTACTCTTTCCGCATTTTGGCGCTTGGGGCCATAGACTTCTTGTTGTTTTATTATCTTGCCATTTCCAGCTTTATGGAAGCCAGAATAAATCTTTTTGTTTTGATATTTTCACCTTTTCTGGTTTTGCCCAATGAACCATGGGAAGTGTGGTAGCGACATTAGACAAGAGACTGCTCTAATCCGCCAGGTGTATTAGAAAGAACAGGAGATTTAGTCCTGTATTTTTTGGTTAAATAAACCTGGGTTCCGGTCTTGACTCTTATCTCTTTGGAAAAGAACTTTTGCTCTGAGTCATTTATTCATCTAAAAAAAAAAAAAAAAAAAGGAAAGAAAGAAAATCCTGATGCTTGCTTTATGCTCCTTGAACTATTTTTAAGGAGCACACATGACAATATTTATAATTGTCCTAGCTGGTTTGGCTCAGTGGATAAAGCGTTGGCCTGTGGAGTGAAGGGTACTGGGCTCCATTCTGGCCAAGGGCACATTCCGGGTTGCAAGCTCAGTCCCCAGTAGGATGTGTGCTTGAGCTAGCCCATTGATGAGTCTCTCCCATCATTGATGTTTCTCTTCTGTCCCTCTCCCTTCCTCTCTAAAATCCATAAAAATGTATTTAAAAATGGAAAGAAATATTTCTAATGATCTCACGTTGTACAAAAGACTTAGTAGATATCAATGTTTAGTGCTTATGTTCTCCTGATGTTTTTTACTTAGAAAAATCTCCGTCCTTGCTTCACCCAGTTTCAGAGGATAAGCTGTCTGTCCTGTTTTTGAAGTTACCCCTCCATCTTTCTCTGTGAGCATGATGTTGATGAGGAAGTGTGTGTGTGTGTGTGTGTGTGTGTGTGTGTGTGTGTGTGTGTGGCGGGGGACTACCAGGTATTGAGTATCTGCTACATGCCAGGCGCCACGCAAGGTATTTTTTGATTTGTTTGTTTTTCAATCCTCACCCAAGTCTGTTTTTCCATTGATTTGTATTTTTTAGAGAGAGTGGAAGAGAGAGGGAGAGACAGAGAGAAATATCGATGTGAAAGAAACACATTGATTGGTAACTTCCTGCATGAGGCCTGACCAGGGAGGAGTCTGCTGCTGAGGTATGTGTCCTTGATTGGAATCGAACCTGGGACCCTTCCGTCCACAGGTCGACACTCTATCCACTGAGCCACACCGCTAGGGGTAGACAACGTGTTTTGGCGCCTGTTACCTTCAACTCTCACAGCAACCCTGTAAAGTGAGGATTATTCTCTCCTCTCAGGTGACATTCTCCTGGCAGCTCAAGTCATTTTGTTACTGTGATCCCACCTAACCCTCTGATTTCTATGAAATAATAGAAAATATGTATATTGCTCTCTGCCTCTGTTTCGTGGCAGCAGGCTACTACATAAAGCTCTTGGACTTTCCCGGGTGATAGCAATGTATTTTGTGCTAATGCGGTGACTCTGGGTGGTCCCTTAGTTGTGGGCTGGTCCGCGGAAAGATCACACTTAGATTAGAAGCTTGGAACTTCCAGCCCCACCTTTCGTGCTCCAGAGCTGAGTAGAAATTGAGTCAATAATTCATCATACCTAAGTGACGAAATGCTCAGCAAAGGCTTTAGAAGTAGAGCACGGGGAGCTTCTGAGGTGGCTAGCCTGTGGAGGTGATAGGCCAGTGATGTGCTGGGACTCTGCAAGGACAGCTGCCTGCTCCTCAATGGTCGCCTTTCAGACAAGTCGGGAATGTAGTAAAGAAGCTGTTTTCCGGAGTTGTGTGCCCCACTCTCAAATTAACCGCACCCTGTCCCTAACCGGTTTGGCTCAGTGGTTAGAGCGTCGGCCTGCAGACTCAAGGGTCCCAGGTTCCATTCCGGCCAAGGGCATGTACCTTGGTTGCGGGCACGTCCCCAGTGGGGAGTGTGCAGGAGGCAGCTGGTCCATGTTTCTCTCTCATGGATGTTTCTAACTCTCTATCCCTCTCCCTTCCTCTCTGTAAACAATCAATAAAATATATAAAATTAACTGCATCCAAGGAGGGTATCACTGGGTTCCTCCTGTTTATAGCCAGTGGTACAGGTAACAACTGGAGTTTGGGATTGTGTATGAGGTGGCAGGATGACCTCCTTTTGTGGGAATGACCCTCTTGGGATTAAGCCTCAGTGGTCCATTTTCAACATATTCCTACCCTAAATGGAAAAAAATACTAAGAGCTTGATTTTGTTAACTTGTTAAGGCAACTGGCAAGGCCCTGTCACCAACAGGATATGGGGAGGATGCATAGCCCAGGCCACAAGGAGACAAAGGCAGGTGGAGACAACTAAAAAGACCACAGCCCAATAGGAAACTTAGGTGACATCAGGAGAACTCATACACCCCACAGTGCTCAGCCAATGAGGGACCGGGGGAGGGACTTGCACACTCATGATAATTGCCAGGGGTGACACCTCATCTTGCAAGACAAGCGTGAAAAGTTTTGCTTTCTCCGTACTTCATGTCTCCCAGTCCAGCATCTGAGTTTCCACAGATGGGCATGTTTCTCATAACCCTGACTTGTGGGAGTGGTGCCAACTCCAGAAAATCCCCACACATCTGGTGTCAGAAGTGTTCTCAGCGGTGGTAGTGTCCCACACACAGAAGAAGTGAGTTTTTCCTTCTCAGTTTCCATGACTTGAGTGTCACTTCTTTGTCATTCTCGTAGATTCTTCTCAGAGAGGATTGCATTGCGTGTTTCCTGGTTGTGAACATGGCCTTTGGTCCTTAACTCTTCATCAGCATGCATTCAGTCTAGGACCTCATCTCCTATGATTGTGGGTGACCCCGAAATCTAAGTCCCCATGCATTTTATTTGAACTTCAGAAGAATCCGGCCAAATACCCCCTGTATGTGTGTTTTCTCACTCTTTTTCCCTCTTTACCTTGGAAGTAGCTTTCTCAGCTTTTATCTTACCAGAAGATACTGTTTAGTTCTGTCTCATTACTCCGCACTGGATTTCATTTGAGTAACCCTTGGTGGTCTCACTTAGCGATCGGGCCTCCTTCCGATAGTCTCCACAATGATACCAGAATGCTCTACCTGAAAGGCTAGCTGTATGTCGCTCCCTCTGTTCACTGACCAAGGACTCCCCTTAAGGTACCAACCCAATCTCCTGAGCAAGGCATCGAAGAGTGTGGGTGGCGTCTCTCTTCATGACTTCCTCAGCCTCATTCTTCCCTCTGCTCCAGGCTTATATTCTCAGAATAAGAATCTTTTAATTCTCCCCACACACTATCTCACCAAAGAGTGCCTTTGCTGAAGTTGATGTCTCCATGGATGCCATTTCCCTTCTTCTGAGTGTAGCTAACTCTTATCCTTCAAGGTTATGCAAGTATCTCTTCTCTCTTCTTTTATTGATGTTAGAGAGGAAAGGAGAGAAACATATAGAAACATCAATGATGGGAGAGAATTATTGATTGGCTGTCTCCTGTACGCCCCCCACTGGGGATCTAGCCCACAACCTGGGCCTGTGCCCTGACTAGGAATCAAACCTTGGCCTTCTGGTTCACAGGTCAACATTTAAACCACTGAGCCATGCTGTCGGGGTAGTATCTCTAGGTTGGACTCTATGCACACCCTGTGCTTTTCCCCCCTGTCTTCGCACTGATAACACACATAAATCTCTGTTTCTGCATTTCCTCCCTGGAGTAGGTTTCTGATGGCGGAGGAAGTATGTCCCAGTAGCCTACATAGTAGTTTCTGGAGCATAGCTGATTCTGCACAAACATTTCCTGCACAGAGCTCAGCCCCTCGCAGAGGACAGTTACTGGGTCAGAGATTTTGAGCCTGGACTTGACCACAGATGAGGACTCATCACCCCCACACACCCCAAAAGAGAAGAAAGACGCTTTAAAAATCTCTGAAAATTGCATTTATGAATCATGAATACAAAGGAAGAATATACTGAGCACTAAATTCTGTCCGATGCCTTGGGTTTTATGCATTTTAATGGGGGTGGGGATAGGAGGGAAGCAACAGTATTTTCATGTTGCCTAGAATCTCTCACTTCAAAAGCTGGCGATTTGCATTTATCCTTTTAAAATGCCATCAGGCAATTTCCTGTCAAGCGCCTACCGCTAGGACTTGACATTTAGGTAAGAGGCTACTGAAAGCTAAGGACTGGCAGAAATTATTTTATTGATGGAGAATTAAAAGCTTAGTTTAGCAAGAGGTGAAGAGAAAAACAGAGTTAGAGCCCCCCCCCCCCCCCCCCCACACACCAATCACATTCTATTCAACAGTAAGTAAGTCTTTCATGGTTTTAATTCTTTGTTATGGAAAATTTGAAAATGCATTAAAGGAATAGCAGAACTACAGTGTCCTCATATCCAGCTTTAATAATTTTACCATTTCTGAATCAGGTATATATATGTCCACCCAGACTCCACGCCTAGTTCTTTTTTCTTTTCAGGTAGAATGTAGACTTTCATTTTTATGTATTCAAAAGCACATGGCCAAGATATCAATGTTGCAAACACTTTCTTCATGAAATTAACATTATCAATATAAAATATTCCATCGTTGTTGCTTTAAATTGTGACAAGAATAACACATTTTTCTTCTCTAGTTTTCTTAATAAAACATGGTAAAATGAAACCTCATATACTCCATCACTATTTCTCCTAAATTGTTTCTGGAAACACTTGAGGATAGTGGTTGAGAGTAGGAGCCAATACAGTCCAACCCACAGGCCAAATTATGCTTATTGCCTGTTTTTGAAAAGAAAGTTTTATTGGGACACTGCCATGCCATTCATTTGTGTAATGCTCCTGTCTGCTTTGAGGCTAAAATGACCCCTGCATGGACTGTATGACCCACAAAGCCTGAAACATTTTGTATCCGGTTCTTTACAGATAAAGGTTACCAATCTGTGGTTTCAAGAATGAGCTCTCTGTTGTCTGTGTGGCTTTGTTTGTTCCCAGTGAGAGGAGTTCTTGGGCTGTGAGCAAAGAATTTCGGAGGGTACACGCATGCTTAGAGAAGTGATGGCCAGCTTTTCTTGCGTAGAGGGCTGTCAGGCTGTAGCAGCCACAGCCAGGAGGCTCCTGTCAGTTCTCCTTGTGTTTTCCTGGTTCTCAGTAAAGAGCAAAAGGTCCCATTCAAACCATCCAACCTGATCCTTCCAGGGAGCCCTCCCAGCCAATCCCTTGGCTGGACCTTCTGGGTTGCCACGCCCCCTATCCAATCAGATTATTTTTCCACTTTTTCCCAGGCTAGGCTCCGCCCCTTCTGTGGAGTCACCATGGCTCTCACAGCGCATGAGCAAAAGGACAACCCTTCCCTCCTCCTACCATCTTGACTTCTATTCCTGTAAAAACCTGTGAATTCTTCTGGTTTCTACTGTGCCAGCAGAGTATTTCCCCTCCTCCTTTTGGGGTCCTGTGCTGGGCTAGCAGCACCCCTGGGGAGACTGTCCCCTCTGCGCCTAGGATTAAGCCTGCTCAGAGGCGAGGCGGTCCTCTGAGAGTGGGAATGAGTCAGTATATGGGATGCTGTCCTAATATCTGCTATTGCTTCCCAGTTTATTAAGGTTCATATTTGATTCCCCTCCTAGTTTATTAGACTTCATATTTCATTCCCTTCGCTTCCTTCCGTTAGTAATTAGCTGACTCTGCTGACAGCCTCAGATGAGTCCCTTCATCTCTTTGAGATTGTGTAATGATCTGTAAGACAAAGTCAGGTCTAACTCAGTTGTTTTAAGCATCAAAAGTCTAAATCCCTTTAATCCCCAGGCAGGGTGTTTGCCATGTGGCGAGCACCACGTGTTCGCTTTGTAATCATTGTCCTCTTGGTCAGTTTTATTGGTGATGGCAGGGGTAGTATTGGCGTCGGATAAACCAATGAGCTTCAAACTGCAGCTGTGCCACCTCGGGGGGTGGAAGTGATTCTGGCTGAGCCTGTTACTGTATCTGTAGAAGGGACGTAACAGTCCCTTCCTTGTGAGACTGTTGTGAGGAATGAATATGACAAAGCCTTGGGACATGGCAGAGGCTTATGAAATAGGGCTGTTGTTTGTATAGCTCAGTGGCGGTTATTAGGTGCCTGGGTCCTTGTAGAGATCTAGCTGGGGGTCCTCAGGAGACCACGGGGGATAATCCTGGAAATCTTCCTTAAGTCCTGCTGCCCAGAGGCTAAGCCTGAGCTTTGAGGTCTAGGAGCCTTATTTTGTTACTTCTGCACCAGTAAGCTTCTCTCTCTCCAACAGGCTTAAGGTCATCAGGAGGATGTATAAACCTTTCAAGTCCGTTTGTTCATTTACTTTTAAAACTAGAAGTGTGAAGAGATCACCATTTTGTCCCCCCCCC